>RDPX01000014.1:2787535-2808356 GCA_003991215.1 Morbakka virulenta | reverse complement strand
ACAATCCTGGTCACTGTATTAGAAAATGATGTTAAAATTGCTAGTGAAAGTAATCCTGAGCTAATGATTGTTAAGAACTTGAACAAATATAATGACTTGTGTCATCTGAATGAATTAGCTAAGGGCATGACAAAAAATTGTTTATTTAGTATGCAAATCTGGGTAAAGCAAAGAGCTGAATTCATCAAATGGAAAACAATTCTTCCACAAAAGTGCGGAAGGATGAGTTTGCCAATTGACGGACATAACCAGAAGAGAAAACCCGTATATATATATATATATATATAGGGTTATAACACATGTAGTAGTTTAATGCAATTTTAGCCCCGCAATTACTTTAACTTTCTCGACTGCCATTCCCCTTTTACCTCATTCGCTAACTGTGATCGTGAAAAATAGCTTCAAAGTGTTCTCGCGATCCTTGTGACGAAAATGCTGTGAATATCGATATTGTCCTTTGTGTAGCCCCGATTAGACCAGCTATCGACTTTCCATGATATAAATTCGTTCGAAATGATTACTGGTTTCAAAAAGTTGGTATTCAAAGTATGTTTGAATTGAACACTCATTTGCTATATTTTGTTGCCTTTATGGTACCAGTGGTGGGTTACTTTTGGTCTATATTTCTTTTTGGTTAAGTGGTTTTCAGATACAAAAAACATTTAAAGACAACGATTTGCCCAATCAATATCCAGGTCTACATAGAACTTTGAAGACAGCAGCTTGAATTCCTGTCACAGTTTCATTGTGCGAGCGATCGCACCGTAAAGTGAAAATCATTAACTCTTACTTGCGAGCAAAAATATGAGATGAAAGACATGAGCAATTGAAAACTATTAGTGGTAAGCAGAATATCTCCAGTTTAATAGCGCTTTCATCTCCACACGAAACTTTTGCTGTCAAGCTATGGAAATTTCCTCTTTAAATATTCATTTTCGCTAAATTGTGATACTAAAGTATTTGCAATACAATTCAAAAGGCCCTGCATTGACGTTTTTCTAATACATGTCAATGTTTTATCTATCTTTTTCTATCTAAAAGGGGTATTTTTTATCAAAAGGACGTTACCCTATGAGATACAAGGCTTGGTCCAAATATTTTGCGGGTTTTCAGGACCCCAACATTCAATGCCCTCCAGCCACACCCACACTTTGTGGTGGCTGGCGCCGCCGCTACATCCATATGAGTCTTTATACTATAACCGAACGCCCAAGCAAGTTGTATTTGAAATATGAAAAAACAAGTACTAAACCGATAACCAACTATTCTCTTCTCACTGCCATTAAGAAGTTTGAGGTCCTACTGATAACGATGCCAACAGACCTCATCCAGGTGACCTCGTGGATTCTGCTAATATCACAATCCGTCTAGGAGTAGAATTAATAAAGGGTTGTGATACTACTACTTTCAACCTAGTAGTGACCTTATGCTGAAGCTCATCTCGTATAGTTGACGGACTCTTAAGCATGTGGTATCTGGTTGTCGCGGAATTTCGCCTGATAGTTTAAGGTTCATTGGTTTTTCTTTCTTTCCTGTGTTCTTTTCTTTTCTCTTGATGTACCATACATCACTAATTTACGCCATATACTAAATATGACAAAATTATAATTAATTATGAAGAGAGAGTGACGGAGAGAGCGGCAGGAGGAGGCACGCATACACGCGCACAGACACAGACACAGACACACACACACACACACACACACACACACACACACAAAGAGTAGGCGAAATGTGATTAGTGTTGATTAAACTTTTGTATATGCCATTTATTCGGCTATCAGCTCTTAAACAACAAAACGATAGCATAATATATATTTTTTAATGGGCCTAATGGTTTTCGCTGGTCTGCGTCACGAAAGAAACGTTTCTCTTCTTCAAGAAAATGAACTGGTGTAAAGCTCTAGACAAGNGGTTTTCAGGACCCCAACATTCAATGCCCTCCAGCCACACCCACACTTTGTGGTGGCTGGCGCCGCCGCTACATCCATATGAGTCTTTATACTATAACCGAACGCCCAAGCAAGTTGTATTTGAAATATGAAAAAACAAGTACTAAACCGATAACCAACTATTCTCTTCTCACTGCCATTAAGAAGTTTGAGGTCCTACTGATAACGATGCCAACAGACCTCATCCAGGTGACCTCGTGGATTCTGCTAATATCACAATCCGTCTAGGAGTAGAATTAATAAAGGGTTGTGATACTACTACTTTCAACCTAGTAGTGACCTTATGCTGAAGCTCATCTCGTATAGTTGACGGACTCTTAAGCATGTGGTATCTGGTTGTCGCGGAATTTCGCCTGATAGTTTAAGGTTCATTGGTTTTTCTTTCTTTCCTGTGTTCTTTTCTTTTCTCTTGATGTACCATACATCACTAATTTACGCCATATACTAAATATGACAAAATTATAATTAATTATGAAGAGAGAGTGACGGAGAGAGCGGCAGGAGGAGGCACGCATACACGCGCACAGACACAGACACAGACACACACACACACACACACACACACACACACACACAAAGAGTAGGCGAAATGTGATTAGTGTTGATTAAACCTTTGTATATGCCATTTATTCGGCTATCAGCTCTTAAACAACAAAACGATAGCTTAATATATTTTTTATGGGCCTACTGATTTTCGCTGGTCTGCGTCACGAAAGAAACTTTTCTCTTCTTCAAGAAAATGAACTGGTGTAAAGCTCTAGACAAGTACAAGATTATGTGAACCTATTTGTACTGTTATTACTATCTGTAATCGTATGAGTAGAAAGTATCATTTGGATTTGTAGTTTTCTATCATTTTCAAACCCAGCAGCCATACTTTAGGTCGATAATTGGCACTGTGACACCAACAATTTTCTTTTGATCGTAAACACTGTGGGTGTTTTTATTCATTTCACTCCTCGTCTAATTCTGTCAACAATCTATTACCAGTGTTTTTTCTCAACCTAATTTGTTTTCAGCTATTGCTACAGTTATTGAATATGATACGAAGATACAAAATGGGAAAATAAATGGCTAAATATTTCAAATTTGTTTCAAAAGATGACACATGACAGCTTTATGTCTATCAAAAAATGCTATACATCTAATAAGAAATAAATTTTATAAAACAGCGTTGCACTACAGAAACCCCAAATACATAAATAACTAAAATATAAGTATGCTTAGTAGACTGTATATCAAACATACCTTAAAGTGTCGTCTATTTTATACGTATTTGTCATGCCATTTGATAAACAGAAAACATGTACAAGCTACGAAAGTAAAAATAAACTTTGTAAAAATCAACCATGAAATATCAACAAAACAGAATGGAAAAATTGGAATACTACGCACGAAGGCATACACAAACACACACAAACACCACACACAAACACCACACACAAACATCACACACAAACATCACACACAAACATCACACAAACATCACACAAACATCACACAAACACACACAAACACACACAAACATCACACAAACACACACAAACATCACACAAACACCACACACNGAAAACATGTACAAGCTACGAAAGTAAAAATAAACTTTGTAAAAATCAACCATGAAATATCAACAAAACAGAATGGAAAAATTGGAATACTACGCACGAAGGCATACACAAACACACACAAACACCACACACAAACACCACACACAAACACCACACACAAACACACACAAACATCACACAAACACACACAAACATCACACAAACACACACAAACACCACACACGCATTGAAAATACACAAATGTAGGCAATCGTGTAGCAACATACACGAACAAACAAAAATGGTGATAAAAAGGTATTTTCTATCTTCATAAATAAAGGTAACAAATCAAACACCGTTACAATACGCAACATTAACTCAATCTCGCTATCCTTCTCTACCATATCCAGAATAACCTCAGGGTCAAGTTAGCTAGATCCTTGCTGCTATTATTCTTTTCTAAGACTCCAAAACTAGATTTACCATTCATTCTGCATGCTTGAAGATAATGAATGGTACGAGGAAGCCGGAAGCCAGTTTTGTCGAGAATTATGCCAGAGCTCTTACCCACACTAACTTTTATAAAATACTGGACACAGTCAATAACAATACCTTCAATCCGCCTCATATTTTCAAAATTCCTGATTATAGGCTTTGTAAGTTATGGTACGGCAGTGTTTCCTAACTCAAAATTTGCGACCTGTTCGCTACCTTAAATAGATTTCTCCTGAAGTTGTAGCAGTTCAAAAAGCTTTAATTTGGATTTTCGCAAAGCAAGATTTAATTGCTGCTTGAAATCGAGTGTCGAATTGCAATACTAATCGTGGTAGCCCCCAGATGTAGGGAAAAAGTCGACATATCTAAAATAGTACTACCAAGTAACCCATACCTAGCCAACATATTCATACTAACAAAGCAATGCAATGCACCAGGAATGCATGCAGGTAAAAAAAGGCCATAACTACCCCAGTGCTCCAAAGCAGGCAAAAACAAAGTCAGTGCTGCTAGGCAGGCAAAGCAGTTATCATACCAAGACTAGTGGTGCGAAACAGTCACAACAATACACCTACACTAAACACAGAAAATTTTTTCATGTCATAAGTCGTACGCTTTTGTTTATCTAGGTTTCAAAAGATACTTCTTAAAGTGATCAGATACAGCTCTTTTATAAGTCAACGGTGTGACCAAGGTGGTGATGAGGAGTGGGTTCTTATGAAGATTGGCGCCATACCGGTCTTCTGTTCAATGTCCTCCTTCTCTAGTTCTCAAAGCCATATATTTTTTGAACAGTGTGAGATATCACACTTTCAGAAATAGTAAGATATTATACTCCTTAAGCAAAAGTTCTCTGTGTTTGACCTACTTACTTTTAGACCTTTCTCTATCTCTAAAGCAGGACTCCAGCATATTTCAGGCTCTGTTATACTTTTTCTTTCGTCTTTTCCCATATAACAAAGTCGTTGGCTAAACAATGTTTTTCATGATGCTTCTCTCTTTACTTTAGCCGTTAATCTACCTGTGACTTAATTAAAAAGTAAATAACTTGGTACTGTTCTCTGGAAACTTCAGCCTTCACCTTAAAGCATTTTGTGACCCCTGCAACACATCATGCAGCTGTATCACTTTCCCCATACATGCCCTGGGCCAGTCCAACGTTCTTATCCCTCACACCTGATTTCCTATTGCTGAACTCTAACTTTCCCCTGACATACTACCGGAAAACTAGGTCCATAAATGCACAAAGCAACTTTGTTCATCTTCTCTGTACTTTTCCAACAGCATTTTTAAGGCAAGTATGGTATTGATTGTGCTCTTCGCAGACACACATCCATATTGCTTATGGCAGACCCTCACTATACTTCTGAGCACAGAAGACAATATTTTTCCCACTGCTTCATGGTGTGACTCATCAACTTTACAATTACGTAATTTTTAGGATTGGAAATACCCCATTGTCCTCCTAAAGCGGTACACTCTTTCTCCACCTGTCTGTCATCCTATTCATTGAACAATTTGGTGAAAAAGTCTACCTCTCACGTAAACAAGATAAACTACTTTAGGAATTACAAAAAAATTTCCTTGCTTCCTGTAGTAAAGATTTGATGTACCGGGTTCGGACAGGGAGTTTCCGTCTTGCGTTAAGCTTAACCCTATACTATTTGCATAGATATGAATGACACTTCAAATAATTGGCATTTTGGGAAAAAGTGTTAAATCAAATGAAGAACTTATTTGCAAAAATAATTTGGTTGAGAACATAGCCCTACCACCTCAGTTTGTGAACAAATGGCCAAGGATGCAATAAACAGCAATTCGAATCGAGTTTGGCGCAACTTACATTTTTCATTCGTTCTCTTTATAGTAATAAAATAAACTAAACACAATAGATTACTTGGGAGTAAAACAGTAGAATATAATAAAGTGCAATTAAGTACAATAGAATAGAATACAATATAGACAATAAAATGGAATACAGAAAAATATAATACAATACAATACAATAAAATACAATACAAAGGAGTGTGATTGAGTACAATACATTGGAGAGTAAGATGTATACTACAATGGAATAGAATGGGGTACAATACAATGGAATACAATATAGTACAAAAATATAGATTACAATAAAAACAATATCATAAATTACAATGAAATAGAAATATAATATAAAACTAAAGATTAATACAGAGTACAATGTAATAGATGACAATAAAGTACTACAACTGAGAAAAATAAAGTACCAAACAATAGATTAAACAATAGTAAAGTACAACAGAACACACAACTTTATCTAATACAACAATTAAGACCAGAAGAAGCTCATAGGATGCAAGGTTTTGCCTGTTTTATAAACCTTAAGTACTGTTCGTAACACTTACAAAATTTATGCCTATGAAACTTTTTTTACATTTAATTTAGCTAAGTATGTGAAAAAAATACTTTTATTGGTACTGATTATCTTGCTATCAGTGTGGGCGCTAATAAAACTATATCAAACAAGAATTAGTATGCCCATTTTTACATACCTGCATTTGGAGGATCTGCTTTATCAAATCAGTATATTCGCTTTCACCATTATAATATTTCTCACCCTCTCTTTCTGCTGGATTCCACTTAAAGGCAAGGCGGAGCCACCTCTCGAACAAGCCAATCAGTGGTCTAAAAGCAAAACAACAATTAATACCATATATTAGGAAATCTGTTTGTAATATATTCCATTCCAAAAACAATTTAGCAGCTCTACTAACTATTTTGGGGTTTAAAAAGTTCAGTTTGCTTTTTAAAACTACAAAAAATCCCCGTTTCGCCACGCCCTGGAAAGTCAGAATCACAACCCACTGTTCCTTATCGTTCTCTTGTTTTTATTTTCAAAATTTTAGTTGTTTAAGTAAAATAAAAAAGCGTTAGGCAATATTACGTTTTCAAACGGCTACAATTTGTAATAAAAAGGCGAGCCACCATCTCAGAAGGATTCAGTGACAACGCAGGTTTTATATTCCTTTATATAACTTTTTCTATTTTAATTCGTTGCCCCAAGATCATATTAGTATAATTCTCGTTAAACATTATAGACGTTATGTAACATTTTGAGGTGGAAAATGCCTTAGCACCAGACAAAATATTTCAAAACAAGAGTAGGCACAGGCCGATAATTCAAAAATGCGGCATCAACAGACAGTACAAGAATTTGCCAAGTACAAGTTATATTATGTTTCATTTTCTACCTCCTCTCTCCGGACCTATGGACAGCAGAGAAGTGGAAGGGGAGGTGGAACAGCACCGAGTGTAGGCTGAAGCAGTACATACCAAAGCCGTCAACTGAACCTCCAGGGCACGATCTACCTCGGGTGCCCTGGGTTTTGCTTAACAGACTGAGGTCAGGCCACGGAAGGTATGCAGACTTCATGTACAGAACCGGGATAGCACAGAGCAACCAGTGCTTATGTGGGGAAAGGCAAACACCAAAGCACCTGCTACACTGCAGAGCCATTGGCGTTCAAGGGGACGTGCAAACTGTGAACGAAGAGCTTCGACAGTGGCTGCAATTTACAAACTTTACCATGTAATATGATTTTTTTGATAGTTGAAGATTCATACTTTTTAGCTCACACGCATATATATATACATATATATATATNGGCACAGGCCGATAATTCAAAAATGCGGCATCAACAGACAGTACAAGAATTTGCCAAGTACAAGTTATATTATGTTTCATTTTCTACCTCCTCTCTCCGGACCTATGGACAGCAGAGAAGTGGAAGGGGAGGTGGAACAGCACCGAGTGTAGACTGAAGCAGTACATACCAAAGCCGTCAACTGAACCTCCAGGGCACGATCTACCTCGGGTGCCCTGGGTTTTGCTTAACAGACTGAGGTCAGGCCACGGAAGGTATGCAGACTTCATGTACAGAACCGGGATAGCACAGAGCAACCAGTGCTTATGTGGGGAAAGGCAAACACCAGAGCACCTGCTACACTGCAGAGCCATTGGCGTTCAAGGGGACGTGCAAACTGTGAACGAAGAGCTTCGACAGTGGCTGCAATTTACAAACTTTACCATGTAATATGATTTTTTTGATAGTTGAAGATTCATACTTTTTAGCTCACACGCATATATATATATACATATATATATATATATTTCTACCTCTATTTTACTTAAATAACAACAACTGATGTATCCTCTCCAAAACCCATGATAGTTGCCCTTAAACTGGAAATCCTCAAAATGTCTAAAGTCAAATTTGCTAAAATTTTGTCCGAAATCCCCGGGGAATAGTCATCCTCTTTTTCTTTCTTAATGTTGTTACAGTTAATGAAAGACTTGATCGATGGCAGCGTTAATACGGGTCGTAATACGAAAGTGCCTTACGGTGTATCCGTTTCGCGTTGTGAACATGAAGTCATTATTCGGGATATGTGTGCGAAAATTTAGTTTCAAAGAAACCATTGGATTCTCGTGTTTCTTTGTAACTTGTAGGTTTTATTTAAAGGAGAGATTTTGTAAGATGACTTCATATAATTCCTAGGTGTAAAAGGATGAATGTAAAAGTGTGATAGTTGGATCACTTTTCACTAAACAAAGTTCAGTGAAAAGATACAGCCCTCGCCAAAGATTACGAGCCGTATGTATGACTGTTTTTGAAACCAGCGCGCGATAGTCTGTTTTCTACGACAAACTTGTTTTAGGCAGCGCATGTTATGTTTTTTATCTCTTCTACTGAAACAAGTTGGGGTTATAAAATGTTGAGAAAACGTTTTGCATGGTTATATGGAAGAAGAAAGAGTCTCCTAAGTGTCAGTTAATAGTAAATAGGCAAGCGATAAAACAAGTAAAACAATTTAGTTACTTAGGTAGTATTCTTACAAGCGATGGTAGATGTGACTCCGAAATAAAAAGAAGGATCGGAATAGCAAAGAAAGCTTTCAAAGATCTAGCAAATATTTTGACGAACAGAAAGATCAAGTTGGATACAAGACAAAGAATATTGAAATCTTATGTATGGTCAGTTCTTTTATACGGTTGTGAAACATGGACAGTAAGCAAGAATATGGAGGGAAAATTAAAATCTTTAGAATTATGATTTTTCAGGCGTATGCTAAGAGTATCATGGTTAGACAGGCAAAGCAATGAAATTATTTTAGACAAGGCTGGAGCACATAGAAGTCCAATCAACGTGATTACCAAGCGGCAAATGTCTTTTTTCGGTCATATATGTAGAAAAGAAAAGCTTGAAAATTTAGTTAGCACAAAAAAGATTGAGGGAAAGAGAGTTCGTGGCAGGCAGTGACAAGGCTATACGGCAATCATGAAGAGAAGAATGGGTCAATCTTGGTCAGGAAGTGAAATCATCCAACATACAAAGTACAGAGGCATTTGGGGGGGCATGATCGTCAACGTCGATAGACTGGACACGCAGATAGATGGACTGAAACAACCAGAACGACTCTTTAGTCCCCTGGACTCTCAAGAACATCATGGTATGAGCTTTAGAACACATAGCACAATGCTCGCACACAGGTAATCATAAAAAATTAAGTTTGCTGATACCTGTTA
The DNA here is from genome assembly GCA_003991215.1 of Morbakka virulenta. Classification (NCBI taxonomy): domain Eukaryota; kingdom Metazoa; phylum Cnidaria; class Cubozoa; order Carybdeida; family Carukiidae; genus Morbakka; species Morbakka virulenta. Next base: position 2,798,796 of record RDPX01000014.1, on the reverse strand, counting down.
AAAGAAGAAACACCCGTAAGAAAACTAACAAATTTTGAAAATGGAAAAATATGTTTGCATTGAACTAGATCCAGTTGAGTGCAAACACATTTTTCACTTTTTCACGATTCAAAATCCTCTTTACCAATATTTTATTATTTTCACAAAGAATTCAGAATATATATGTGTTTTATAATCTCAAAAATAGAAATGTTAAAAACAGCTCTAATTAAATATCTCAGTGATCAGGAAGCTCACACCTACTTGCAAATACACCAAAACCTAAATATATCAGGTTGACATATACCTTGATATGCGGTGTGGTGTTGGCAGTACCGAATGAAATCGGCACTCTTCCTCTAAGAAAAATAAAAAAAGCATATTTCATATAAAATTGAAAAGGAAAAAAACAAGACAACAAATTGCATTATATGCAGCGCAACTGTATAGGTTTCGTATAAAATATTCAAAAATAATCTAACTCTTTTAAATCGTCTTGGCACACCCTCTGTTATCATACTCGAGTTCATCGCGAGTCGGCAGGCACACAACACTCAAATAGGTTTATTAAAATAACAATAACAATAACAATTTACTATGGGATCTACTTCACCATGCGAAATACACCTTTTTATTTCAAATACCCTGTTACCCTGGTCTAAATAAGGGTTTACTCATGGGCTTAAACCAGGGCCAAAAACACTTTTCACCATAAATCAATCAGTAAAATTTAGAAGGTACAGGGCTTCCGTCTGCAATAGTCTTATAGTGAACTTTGTCCTTTTTCCGTAAAGTAACAGGGGCCTTTAACAACAATTATTTAAGAATGAAAGGTGTCCAAACATCTTTGTAAACACGATGCCCCGACATATACCCCTCTAAACAAAAACGTGAATGAATGCCAATCGCGTGCATTCATCATTTTCAAAAAATTTGTTAAAATATTAATATACAGATCAACTAAACTTCTTTTCGAATCTTTTCGAATTCTAAGATGTTCGAATGAAAGCACACCTGCTGCAATTTAGTTACGTTTAAATGTGAGCTGTTTAAGGTCGATCAGGTATGCAGCAAAAATTACATATTACGACTTTGAAGTCATATTTGGACAAGGCTAGAAGAATATGATTGTGACAAATCAAAGTCCAGTCGAAGATACAGAGTCAATAGGAAACTGTGTCCGGAATCGACTAGTGAAAATGTTTCTTCGTTGCGCCATACGAGGTGAAAAAAGCAAAATGAGCTGAGTTAGTGGATAGTATCAGACAATATAACAAAGATGAAAAGAAGTTGGAGAGGTGAGTTAATGAAAAAGTAATTAAAGAATGGCTTTAACTCTTTTTCCAAAATAATTTCCAATGCCAAGTGCTTAGTTCAAAGCTTCGACGGTGTTACAGAATAAGCTTCAGGTGAGTTACCGGCGTTGGTCAAGGGTTCAACAAGACGCTTCTGAAAAAAACTGCGACATATTTTTGCCTGCTGTTTGAAACATATCTGGTTATGATTACATCTGGAATATGGGTAAAATGGCATGCTATTTTCACTTATCATGCTTGTCTAATGTCTAACAACAGCCCTATTCCAAATTTTTGCTTCCTGTTGGTCAGTGTCCTCATCCTATGGTCCCTTAACCAGTAACAAGTTATTAGTGATAAATTTTTTTTATCATTTTTTATCATATTGACCCAATTGGATGTACGGCCTTTGTTCCCCGCAAAGTCGGCAAAGTAAAATGAGAGAAAATAGAAATAAAGGTCGAGGGTCGGCTGGCAACAATTTCCCCTGGACTACCCACAATAATGCACCCCGTGACTAAAAATCCACGCAATAGCACATTTGAATCTCTTCTTCTTAATAAATTAATTAATGGCAAATTTGTAACTTGAAAAATAATTGTCACACACGATAATTCTATACGTTTATGAGAAAAAAAATTGTTTGTTTATATACTTCTAATAGTTTTTGCAGAGCCGTTTTACGTTATCTACTATGTAGTAGCAGCATTAGACGATCTTAGAAAAAATTATCAACATTTCTTTGAAACTGACAAAAATTTTCAATACTTGCTGCCTAGCAGCTAGTCATCTGGCCATAGCGTAAATGGAACCACAATGAAGTAACCAGGCATTTCAAAAAAAATTGTCCAAGTGTAATGGTTACAAGGAAATACTTGTTTCCGTGATGACATTAAAAAGTGACTACAAATCCCCGTGAAGAATCAGGAGAAACCTCTAGCTCGCAAATGGAAGTATTCGTCTAGCATTCAGCATCAATAATACAAAAACAAAAAGGTAAAGTTAATGATAGAAGGGAATCCATACCTGTGCCGCAAACTTCCATCCAAATATCATCTTGACCTTTCTTTGCAACAAGATTGTGCCTTTAAGAAATATAGGAACAAAGAAGTGTTAATCTGTAATGGGCCTAAAACTGTACCAACATTATCAGGGCTTGTACTACCAAGAACAATGGGTAGCACTGTAACGAATGCTGACTTTGACCATGTTACTTATATTTATAATTCGCGCATCCTTCAGATGGTCTTGGATGTTTTCATGACGCCAGAACAGCAAAGGAATCATCAAGACGTCACTATACTTGACTATCTTGCATATAAGGACAGACAAGGAATGCCTTCCTCGCTTGACTTTCTCTATGAATGGCTTTTAGCACCCCTCTCTTGTGAAGTGGGCTCTGCCAAGTCATCCATAGCATACATGGATGCTTTCCTGGTAAACAGTGCAAACTTTATTAATAATCCGCTTTTACCTATTGATGTCACTACTTCAAACTAGTCACTGTTAGCCAAAGCTTGATGGCAATCGCAAAAACCTGTGGAAAAGCTGAAGCCAGTAAAGGTAACTACGGTTACAGTGTTCCAACTTTCATGTTACAAATCGAGGTTCATCTGTTCTGCCTAATTAACTTATTTTTGTTTGTTCTGTCCTCCTTGAAGTAGCTTGCGATATGGTTCTGATGCCATCTGTTATTCTGTTATTAACTTTATGTTTTTCTCGTGCTCCTTGTTTTCCTAATATATGTCTCTTGCTTTAGCGTCTTGGCTTATCAGTTTTCAGAACAACTGACGGGTAGCATACAATCTTTCCTTTTTAGCTCTCCTGGTGCAAGTGGTCTCGTACAAATCGGTCACCGATTCCTCTTTAGTCAAACGATGTCAATCAATAGACGAAACTTTGCTCTAATCGTAAGTCCGGTTCGTCTAATCTCCATCCAAAATAAAAATTCATATTATTCTTGCAAATTCCAAGCTCTCTTACCTTCCAAGTTATTGAGTTTATTGAGCACATGTTAAGAACAATACAGTATTTCACGTCAAAAAAGCATCCAACAAAAAGAACAACATGTTGCTTCAATTCAATCTATTATTAAGAGCTTCGCTCCTTTCGCTCCTTTCGCCCCTTTCGCCCGAAGAAACAAGACAAAGACATCGGTTTTATGGAAGAAGGGTCTAACAGAACTGAACTGATGAATTCTTTTATTCAATGAGAGCGAGGGATATAACAAAAGAAAATCTGAATGCTTTCTCTATTCCCTTACGGCTGTAAAGCCAAAACCCAATAATAAGAAACGTAAAAAAAGTTAAAATAATATAAAAGTACACAACATCAAATACAAAGAGCTATATATATCAAGTCAAACTTTTCCCTCCAATGGGCAAATCTCTCAGTTGTCACGTACGGTCAGTAAAATATATTTTTCATCTTCTCGTAAAATGGGCCAGGCTGATTGCAACCACGATAAAACAAAAACAAAAATGCCATTTCAAAAAATCTTACCATCTAAAAAAATCTTGATGTCGATGGTCTAGTTGAAATGGCCTCCTTCCAGTAATGCATTCAAATACCATCGTACCAAAGCTCCAAAAATCTGCCTGCGAATTTAATAACATGGTGATTTGGTCAAATTGCGTTTTAGTAGAACTCAAAAAGCTGTTATTTCAGCTGCAGTTGCAATTTCAAGCAGCAGAATAGACTAATATGATCCTGTCAAATGTATGTAGATGACAATACGGGGAGGGGGTCAGGTGTCCAACTCTTATGAGGTCAAACACTTTGAATGTGGTAACAGTTATAAGATAAGCATCAGTAAAAGTGCTCTGTTAAGTAAACATTCCAGACACGAAAGTTTGGAACCAAAAAAGTATATTCTATACATTTATCTTGGTAATATGACTTGGGTTCTCAAAAACTTTGGCAACAACACAAAATTTTTAAAAAGTTAACAGCCTAGCCTATACATATACATTTACAAAGACATAAAGCCATCTAAGTGCAAAGAGCTGCATGTCATTAGGAGCATTTTCAAATTTTTATCATTTTTAAACTTTTTCTTTGCCTCTGAATGCTACCTACAGAAGCATGTAAAATTCAATAGTCCACTAAAGATACCAGAGAAACAACTTGTGTGAAGTACCTCCGAGACAGTGGCGGGAAACAAACCGGGAAGATCTTTCACAATAAATGCTCTACTGTTCGACTACTAGTATAATAAATGGCCTTTACTCTTCGTAGGAATGACATGCTTTTTTTGTGAAACAATTGGGTATAATTATTCATTTTATTAGTGTTTTTGTTAATTCCTAGCGTTGTTCAACTGGCTCTTTTGGCTCTAAATACAAAACCCATAACTGCATTCTAAACCCATGATAACCAGTCGCACACAGGGTCAGGCAGCGCTCAATAGCCTACAATCTAGAGGAACTTACCACAACTCTGTATGCATCTGTTGAGTACAGTTCAGGTGCCTAAAAATCAACAGAAGATCACTTGCTAAAGAAAAGATATTGAGTCTATTCCTACCTCGGCATCTACCTCTCAAGGAAAGGTTCAGCCCAGTAAGCAAAACAGTCGTAACGTCAAGTATCAATACACGCAGTATTACTTTATTCATTTGGCATGTGACAGCATTTCTTACTGAAATACTTCTATATATTGGTTGTATAAACTAGTCTTCCAACGCATTAAGATACCATACGAGAAAAAGGCTTTCAAAGAGTATTCTTACTGACGCAATTAATAATAGTCATTTGTGGACCCTTGATAAACTACAGACTTTAAATACCGAATTCCATTTGTAACTCAAGCATCTCTTTCATATATTACGTCTTATCAAACATGTCAGACCTGTTGAATGGTATTTCATGCTGCCTGACGGTAGGAAATATGAATCAGTTTCCGGCCTATNCATGTGACAGCATTTCTTACTGAAATACTTCTATATATTGGTTGTATAAACTAGTCTTCCAACGCATTAAGATACCATACGAGAAAAAGGCTTTCAAAGAGTATTCTTACTGACGCAATTAATAATAGTCATTTGTGGACCCTTGATAAACTACAGACTTTAAATACCGAATTCCATTTGTAACTCAAGCATCTCTTTCATATATTACGTCTTATCAAACATGTCAGACCTGTTGAATGGTATTTCATGCTGCCTGACGGTAGGAAATATGAATCAGTTTCCGGCCTATCTATGTGTAGCAGCAGATACATGAAAACATTTTGATTTATTCGTGTCTGTGTGTATTGTAAAATGTCATATTGTAAACGCTTTGTTTACAAATTTGGCAGTCCAACATATTCTAATTATAACCTCCTTTTGAAATTAATCATTTTAAATTACGAGACAACCATCTCGAGTATTGTTTCTCGTACATGTTTTGAAATATTGTTATGCTATAGTTCCCAAACTCAAAGAAACATTGTGTTTAAAATTCATTTGGCTGTGCAGAAGTCTCTTACATATTCTTTCAAGAATTAAAGCCTCCTTTTCAAACTGATCATTTCCACAAAAACAGCAGTTGTCTAACTGAAAAAATATTATTCTGGTATCCACTAAGAGTTCTCATTCCTCTACGCACGAAACAACTGTTACTTTAAAACAAAGTGCAATCCAGCCTGGTCACGACAAGTCTTTACCCTTATTACACACCTTAGTCACAAAAAATCAATTCCAAAAAAATGTCACGTAATTAATAATCTCTAGAAGAAAAAAAGCACTGTAATCTAACGCTTGCACTTACGATGTAATGATGCGTTCCAACAAAAGAGTTGCAAAAACTTGTTTGGTCAAGCTGCTTAGCATATCCAAGATCTGTTATTTTATACAGGGTCTAAAAATTAAAGGCAATCATGAATGTTGTCAATCTAGCCAATTACCAAACCAAAACGTTTGACACCATTACTGCTACCTATATATTTATATCTGAAAAAACTGGGCCTTACCATACAACCTAAAGATTACGGAGTACTTTTTAAACATTTTAATCATATAATTATATAATCAGATGTACGATTAAGAAAAACTCTAACTTTACAGTACTCAGAGTTTCTAATTTTCTACTGCCCATTTCCTGTTTTGTAGTTGCATCCTCAATGATTCTTTTGTTGTCAATACTCGCTTTTCAAAAGGTCAGGTTACACAATTATTTGTACAACATCTTTGTAAAAAATTTTTTCAAGTGATTATTTGTATACAGCTAAAGATTGTGAAAGACATGAAACTCTGAGTACTGTAAAGTTAGAGTTTTTCTTACTCGTACCTCTGATTATATGATAGCTCGTACGTTTTAATGTGGTAGAGCACTGTTGCTGATGACATTTCATATTGTTAATATAATCATATAATTATACATTCACATTTAGTTTTCATACATAAATATCCCCATTACAAGCCAATTCCTTATGGCTGCTGTTAAAAATCACCAGCTGAAAGTAGAACATCCTTTTACTTGGCATGGGCACATGAGTTACACCAAAACTCAAGCAGAGTGTCAGATATCAAGCTACTCATCACTAACTCTCTCTCTTTGACGGGATGGTCATTGCTGATCAGCCGTGGCACTCTTCACGAATCGACGCCATAGATTCCGGGTCTGCGCCACTCGGAGCAACTCCACCATGCTTATGTTTGCGATGTCCTTCACATTATCTGACATTCTTGTCTTCGGTCTCCCACGTCCTCTTTTCCCAGGGGTTGTACCAAAGAGCAGATCTTTCGTCAGGCTGTCTGTTCTGGCCACGTGTCCCAAAAATCGCAGTTTACGGTCGTTGATAATGTTGATCAGTCTCCGGCATGGTCCGATTTTCCCCAGAACCTAATCGTTCGTACGTCTGTCCATCCAACTTACACGAAGAAGTCTACGGTAGCACCACAGTTCAAAAGAAGCGATTTTCTTCTTGTCAACTTTCTTCAAGACCCAACACTCTGCCCCGTATGTTGCTATTGGGAATACCAATGCTTGTAGCAGTCGTTTTTTGGTACGTTGTGTGATGGATCTGTCTTTCTAGATATTGGTTAGCGAAACCATTTCAGTCTTTGCCATTGCAATGCGCCGCCTCACTTCCTTCCATCACCAACAGTAATATCTAAAAACAGCTAACTTCAAAGTAAATATCAGCAAATAAGAAATACTTTCTATCCGTTATTCTACCATCTTTGTTTGTACGTTTGTTTTTAAGTTTGTACTTAAACGTAAGTGGAACAATAGGACTAAACGATTTGAGCTTTTAATATATTACTCAAAGTAACAATTTAAATTGCTAGTATACCAGCTTGGTATGTAGTTGTAGCAGTAGGGAATAATAGTCCACATCAACGAACCCTAAAACTCTGAGAAAGGCCCCCCTCATTGTCTAGTCTGATTTGTAGAATATCAGTGTTATTGTGTATCAAATTTTATAACTTAAGTCTAACAAAAATTTTAAGTACATGCGCTTTGTGCCTCTTATCTTGCTCATTTATATTCCTCCTGTGTTTGTATAAATGATATCAAATAATAAGTAAAAAAATTAAAAATTGGATTTCAGGGATCACCACTATAACTGCAGATTCCAAGAACAGATTTACGACGCTGGTATAAACAAACTGACCTTTTCTAGCAAGTTCTTTACAGCATATATACATTGTTGGCTCACAACAAAGAATACGTAAAAATCAAAAAGTTTCTGTTGGTTGAATATGCAATCAATGACTTAATTACATTAAGACAGCTAAGTGCATCAAATACCTTCCTTCCGATGTAGCTTAGCAAAATATTTTCTGGCTTAAGATCCCTATGAATAATTTTTTGCCTGTGCAAGAAGGCAAGACCACTGGCTAAAAGTTAAAAATAGATAATAAATATTCACTGAAATAAAATAAATAGAGAAACATTTTTACATACCGCTTTTATGGATGGCTTTAAAAATAGTACTTTACAATTATAGACAAAATCACCTGACAGTGATATAGGCTAAAATAGTTGCCGATAAAGTAACCCTTGGGTGAGACAAGAAGTAAACTATTCCACCTAACAAGACAACTTTTGTAAAAAGGCCCTTCCAACTGGCTCCATTTAATGTGGAAAATGTATCCTTGAGGATTCAACACCAAAGCCTAAGTAAGCTCATGCATTATGTCTAACAAGAAAATTTCTTTCCAAATGGTTTCCAAAATAAGGACTGGCCCTACCAGATACTCTAGCATTATTTTTGCAGTTGACAACCTTAGATAAATAAGGTTAGCTATATCTCCAGATGATTACTATGCATTGTATAAACAATGCTCAGTAATCAATGCTTTAGTAAGCAGTAAAGTACATAAATCGAAAAGAGCCTACCTAGTTCAACTTGTTGGATTCTGTAACTAGAAATACCAAGAACAAACTGTTTATGGTGTCTAAAAGGGATCGGGTTAGGTAACCAACTGGGATGGGAAAAGAGTAAGCAATAGTTATAAATAAATGAAAAGTAAATCAAATATTGAATTTTAGTTTTCCGGGTAAACAGTGGGCTGCCGACTGAAATAAATTGGGTCAACAGACCGCAATATGACACTTGTAAGTATCAAAAGTCTTTATTTCATGGACCCGGTAAAAGCCACACTGGGCTTTTTCTACTCTTCTGAATAACATTGTTGTTTAACTACAGTTATCAAGTATTCCATTAGACCGTTTTCAACGAAAGCTATTTGTTATAACAAACGTTTTCCCCAAAACATCTGACCATGCTGATTATGATTCAAAACCAACTAAAGGAAAATTGGCTATGTGATACAAGAAAATCTCATGATTTGCGAGTTTTTTCCGGGCCACTTCTCGAGAGCTACTTTTTCCTCCGTCAGGCTACAAAAAGTGTATTTGTACAGCTGTTTTAAATTTCCATATTGCGGGCCTGAGTAGGGACAGGGCTCGAGTTATAGATATAAGAGCTATATCCTGCCAAGAGTCGTAAGCTTTTACCGACCTAGGTTTCGAGTGATACTTCACCCACCCTCAGGCTACAGCTCTGTTTCACTTTGACAGAGCGGTCCTACGTGATGACAGGGATCGTGTGGTTCTGAAGAATGGCACCATACCTATCTTGTGTTTGGTGTTGTTTTCTTCTCATAATATGATAATCTTCCTAAACCTGAGGGTCCATAGAACCATGAATTTTCAAAAATATTTGAGAAATATACGGTAATCACACTTTCCAGTCTGGAAACGAAAAGGCTTACCCAATGTCATGAACACTATTGTGCACCTCTTCAACAACACAATATCTAGTGTTCTTTCTTCACAACATTCACCTTAAGAAAGAAAAAATCAAAGGACACAGCCCCACTTGAAATAATCGAACGTTTTCGTTAATGGCTTTGACAATGATTGTTATGCTCCTGGGTTTGTGGGCACCTTATATGACTGCTTCAGTGTAGGGTTTGGCCTTTCCATTTTGTGCACCCCAACCTTTAGCCGCTACCATTCCATCTGTTTTAGCTAAGTGCTTCAGCTTACTAAACCCAGTTGTATATGGGATTAAACATCGTCAGCTAACAATGGAAGTACGACGTTGTTTTGTTTCTTTTAGCTTCTTAGGAAAGTAGCCAAGTAGGAATCATTTGAGTTACAGCGGTAATAGCACTCGATCTCATTTTCTTGTATCTTTGTTAAATTGAAGGGAGTAACAATATCGTTTAGCAGCCTATATTGTTAAAGCAAAGCATTTCTTTAGTCAATGGGAACAGGAGCACTAGAGAACTGTTCAAAATGGTAAAACTAAGAGCCGTGAAATAGCAAAACACTGCTAAACACAATATCACAGCTTTGAGTGGGAAAATAAAAAGATTTTTAGATAAGGAACCCAATACAACAAGAAAAATAAAAGAAACAATCAATTTCCTAAACGACAGCAAACATATCCAAACTTTATCTTACACTCTTCCAGAAACATAGCTTCTAGCACTAAAGAACAACTACAACTACAATAGGTAAGGTACAATTCTTCAAAACAACTATCACTAAGGTTCGCAACTATCACTAAGATCCGCATTGTCACAGTAACTCTCAAAACGTAACTCAGGAAACGCTTACGACTCTTGACATGATTAAGCTTACCCATACCAAGTTACTTTTTATAACGAGCTTTAAAAACAAGCTCACACTATGCTTGAACAATATCAATTGGGCTGTGAAATAATAGGCATAAAGCAGTAATTTCCAAACCAAATTTTCGCCGTCATTCTTTCTGTACTTTATTGGATTTATGAAGTTTTGATGTTTATTTAAAGGAAGAATGCTTAACTCAAATGTGCTTCGCTTTAAGTAAAAATGAGTCAAATGTCATAACATGAAGAAACAAAAACAGCTGGGTCCTCTCCTTATGTTAATACCAGTCGAAATAACAATTATGGATAAAAAAAGATNCAACACAAAAAACTGCTTAACACTTTAAGGTTAAAGGCATTGTACATTACACAATTCTACTTGTGCCCCTGCAACTGAATAGTTACGAAAGATGCTCCATAATTGAAAATTGTTTGCTTAAAGTGCAATTTAATAAAAACAGCCCAGAACTTTCCACTGTTATAAAATGTTCATAGTAACATAATTACTGTCATGGGGTTACACACTTTTCCTGTATGGCTTACTACTGGACATCTTTTCGGGGGCCGGATTTCTGGGTGGTTACTGCAACAGGGCTTTTTTCCACTAGCCTACAGGTATTTTTAAGTGGGTTTTCAAAGAGGTATTTGGGGAAGAAAAAAATCTTAAAACATACACTAACAATATATCAGAGCCAATTTGGGGGCTCTAACAATGTAGTTTAAGGACTTGCTGAGAAAAAACGTTGATTCATACTAATCAAAAGCAATTTTAATTTCCTTTCCATTGTATTAAACTTAGTGTTTCTCAATAAATTAATTACAATCACATGATTAAATGTATACTTGCCTTTCTAAGATCTCCCCCCTCACAATATTCTAAACCTAAGCATGGCTCTGGACCTTGGAAATATCTA
>RDPX01000014.1:2741532-2776544 GCA_003991215.1 Morbakka virulenta | reverse complement strand
TTTAATCAATAGGCGCATCAACATGAGATCATGGCCTGTTTTCAAACGACGATCGGAGAGAACCATTGTCAGGATACTAAAAGCTCTCTCAACTGACGAATTATTTGCTAGGCGTGCGATATACCGCACGCCTAGCAAATTATACTCGTTTTTAGGCGTGCTTTTTTTCGCACGTCTAACACCATTTAGGCGTGTGTGGAGGCGTGCGCGTGCGATCGCACGCCTTATATAAAAAAGCCTGCCCCCATTATTAATTCAGCGCCCTCTACTGACAAAAATTTTCCAGTGCACCTCCCAAAATTTTCAAAACTCCCCAGTGGATGCTAGTGCCCCCGTTGGGAACCACTGATTTGGGAGTTAACAAAATCATGAAATACAATACCAAGTTCCAGGAAGGAATACCACTTAAGTACACTTTTCATATTGAGCAACATGACACCTTTGAGGTAACTGACGAAAAATATTATGGTATCCCACATTTTAAAGACCAGCACATTGTCATATATGCATAAACTGTTTCAGAGTAGTATACTATTGTTAAGGGCTTGTAACCTTTTTATCTTAGAAAAAATAGCCTAAACTATTTTCAACATAATTTTAAAAATTATAGTAAAATTATGGTCAAATTTTTGAGTTGTAAATACAATCCTGAGAGCAAATTATACCAGAAAGTAGAGCTATTGCTTCCATTAAGTGATTAAATTTACATGATTTTCAAAGCAATGAACTAATGTTTGCTCAATTTTTATTTCCAAAATGCTTCATTGTAAATCTCCAACTGAGAAGACGAGGGTGCTTGAATGACAGTTTGTAGATCAACAGAAATAGAAAATAAAAGCCTAAAACAAAGCACGATAAGTAAAGTCTATGGTTCAATTTTCTTTTAATGGAGTAACAAAAAATGCAAAGGTACTTGAACAATGCAACAAAAGAGTAAATATGTTACGACAAAAGATACCCAAACCAATTACTATTACAGCCACTTCTTCACTACCAGCTTCACTATTGTCAGCTTTGACTAATAGATAATCTTATGGTGAATTAAACAAAGGACATAGATGTAAGAGCTTTATCATGTCATGAGTCGTAAGCTTTTTCTGGGCTACGTTTCAAGAGATACTTCTCCCATCATCAGGCCTGACGAAGGGAGAAGTATCTCTCTTAACAGGCACAGGTGGAACCTAACTATAATGCCGTACTGCTAACAATATGCAAAAGATGGGTACAAGAAGAGTGTGGACCGTTTACTGGCCAAGTTGAATGAAGAATGTAGTCAGTGAAATTGGAACTTTTGATGTTGATGTTATGGGAACCTTCAGAACCCATTTCATTAAATGTGGTTACATCAGTGGCTTCTAACTTATCACTTTCTACTTTAGTGTTGAGAGAAACAGAATTATGCAATCTGGCATCCAGCAGCCTGCAGCCAAATGTGTGCAAGCATACTGGCCAAGCTTAGGTAAAGTGATTATAGTAAATATAAGCAAATATTTCCTACATATTACATGCAATAAACAGAAACACAATATATAACTTGTTTGTATGCCAGTGTTACTTTACTACTGAGTTTTTCATGTATTTTCAGCACAGCAGTATTAAGGGTACAACATAAGATTTTAGAGCATGGTTCATTTATGATCAATCATTTTCTCAACTCCAATTTGGCACTGTTTAAATACATTAAATGGTCTTGCCTTTTCCAATGTAGGAAAAATATGCAAATAGTGGAAACAAACTTTTGAATGTAAACAAATTGATAATATATAAAGGAAACAAACTGAAGAAAAATTAGTGTAGCTACTTCTTATACTATTGCAAAGTAAGAAGCAAAATTAAGAAAGGAAATACATATCCACATATATACAATTCATTTCCCACTACACCTTTCCCAGAAAAATTGTTAAATGTAGTCCACAGTCTCATGGGCATCAATCAATGGGGAAGGGAAATACATCCCCCAATTTTATCAAGTGAGGTATATAATTGCATTTCCGCTACTTTTGAACAGTTCAATGTTTATGTTTCTCACTTGGTAATAAACTTCTGTTAGAGTTTTGAGTTGTCCCTCCCATAAACCATAGAAAGTTTCAATGACATTTTTAGCGAAGAGCTCAGCTTTGAATACTATATTAGCTACCTATGCAATCTCATTTTATCAGGAAACCCTCCTTTATTCAGCAATTACAAGGCCTTTGTGGCATATTTTTACCACTGGTCAATATTTTTAGAGTTATGGCTTTCAATGATGTTGCCCTATTTGTCATACAGATGTAGCTGAAAGAAGTTTACTGAGTATGGCTAAGCATTTTGAAGAGACCTGAAATTTGTCAAAACCAATCTGGGCCTGCCTAAAGACCCCCTTCCAGTACATTATCTCCCTGTCTTCATATATTACATTAATATTGTATACACATATATACATATATATCAACATTGCTAAGCATTTGTTCATTNCCTCCTTTATTCAGCAATTACAAGGCCTTTGTGGCATATTTTTACCACTGGTCAATATTTTTAGAGTTATGGCTTTCAATGATGTTGCCCTATTTGTCATACAGATGTAGCTGAAAGAAGTTTACTGAGTATGGCTAAGCATTTTGAAGAGACCTGAAATTTGTCAAAACCAATCTGGGCCTGCCTAAAGACCCCCTTCCAGTACATTATCTCCCTGTCTTCATATATTACATTAATATTGTATACACATATATACATATATATCAACATTGCTAAGCATTTGTTCATATACATATATATATATATATATATATTTATACATCAGTAGCACAATTAGGCAACACATAGGGTATTATCAACAGAAGACCAGCTATTTAAATAATTACCGGAATGGTACTTTGACTTATTACAATATTACTCTAGTAAATAAGGGTACTTTATATTAAATATTAAATAAATAGAATTGAACTTAAATTTCTGAGGAATTTTTGTTTTTGGTAAACCTGCCCCTTTGAAATGTAATGTATAACATGTACTACAACATACAAGTCAATGTGTTTTAGATTCAGAGGACATTAAACCAAGATAATGACAAGCTCAAGTAATGCACTCTCTTTGTAATGGGATTAATTTCAAACACAGTGACCAAAGCACAATGACCAAAGTCAAATATTGTTAGCAATTTAAATTAACAGTTCCAAAAAATGACAGGAATTCTCAAAAAATAGTCATCTTGTAGAAAATCTCTACTCTGTATCTTGGACTGGTGCTATGGTACTTTAATGCAAATCCAACCCAAAACACATTACAGTTGCCATATTTGGCCAAATAACTATTGTTGGTTCTTATAAAAAGACTGGTTTGGCCAAAAGACCGGTTAGTACCCAACACTGAGGTATTACATAGAGCTAATGTGAAAACAAAGTTGGTGAAGGACCTCATGAAAAGGAAAATGAGATACGCTGGCCATTTACTCTGTGGCAGTGGAGGTAAACTACCCAATGTCATCTTAGAGGGTGCAATAGAAGGAAAAAGATCAAGAGGATGACAATGTAGGAAGTGGACTGATGACATCAAAGAGTGGAGTGCAACAAGGACGTAAGAGGAAGCAAAGAGAGCAGTGGAGAATTGAATAAGATGGAGAACAATGGTGGCCAACCTTCGATACGAAGATGGCACATGATGATGATGGTTTGGCCAACATGAAAGTCATCTGCATCACATCTCTCAAAACTTCATACACTAAGTCATACAAGCATTCAAAGTTTATCCAAACTAAACATCCAACATCAACAATTTTCTTTTGACCACAAACAAAAATTCAAGATCCTTCAGGTTTGCTCTGCTTAGTACTGGTGTCAGTTTACTAACACTGGGAGTGTTGTCATTCAAACAAGAAACAGTAAACAAAGTTTTCAAAGACTGTTATTTCTTTTTTGAAAAAAGCACAAATTTAAAGCCTTCTACATACTGAACCAGGGAGGAGGGGCTCAAAGAGAATCAGGCATGTGAAATCAAAGGGTTGTTGACTGTTGTTGTTATATGTTTATAGTCAATGGACATATCAGACTCGCTAAAAAAGAAAAATGTGACTGAATAGTGTAACTTACATTTCTAATATGTTTTTGACATGATTTGCTTTAAAAAGCACCAGCAATGGAAAAAATGTATAAATATTGTGTTAGTACTTCGAGCAAACATCAAAAGCTGGAAATGCAAAAATAAAATGAAATGCAAAAATAAGGATTCATGTCAAAATTAGAAGTTGGCAGACAAAGCAAGGGAAACTCAAGTTGATTCATGCTTCTTGGAAACTCAAGTCAATTCAAGATAAACAATCAACAATGGCTCAAGAAAGATAGGCCAGAAAACCAGGGTAGAACAAAGGAAAGAAAAATAAAATGCAAAACAAGATAATGAGTTTTCCAACATAGAAGAAAAAGAAGACTTGAGGAACCAGAAGTAAATTATGCAACACTATCCTTTACATCATGGATCAGCAACAGGGAGTTGAGTTAGAAAGTCAGATTAAAGAGCACTAACCAAACAAAACAAAGACTCTGGTGCAGATCAGTATGTCAATGCTCTTACTGATTTAGTTGAAGCTAAAAGTATTGTGGTTATTGAAACCATAGATTATACAAATTATAATTAATATCAATTAAATATGTCAGCCAATGGTGTCTATATATTTAAAAAGGATTGCATCAATGACCATGGTACAACTTATCAGAAAGAATCCTTTTCCTCAAGGTTAATTTCTACCTTTGAGGTAATATTATAGATATGATATACAAGCTGGATAAAAAGCAAGGAGTTATGTATGCCAACACTGTTCTGGCTATCTTAACTGAGCTGCACCCAATTAAACAAAGGAAGACCATGGAGAATTTTGAAACCTCTGCCAACTCAGCATGAAGACAATAAGTCTGCATTTTCTGACTACAACTGCCCCAGCTATACAAGAACACAATAACTATTTTCCAGGCTTTGTGGCCTATCAGAGTTAGTATTTAGCTTTGGTTTCTGCAGCATGAAGTGACTAAGAGTAATACTACTCTCTCAAAATGGCATGTAAGTCCAGTACAGCATTTTATCAGGGTGAGGAGAAACTGTCAGAGTTAAATATCTTGGCTCAAAAGAGAATGTAATGGCGGCAGACTGGTTTGAACTCTGGACCTTCTAATCTTAAATCCAGTGCACCAAACACTAGTCCCATTTCATTTTTGTACATTACACAAAATGGTAGCATGTTCCCTGTTTCTTGTTTAAGATAACAATACAGTAGTATGACCAGGACTGTTCTCCTCAACCAAATTTTAACACTTTGAGAGGAACACCATCATCATACACAGAAAAGAATCAACAGTTAACCAAGTAATCTTCTGGTGACTGCTGACCCTGGTGCATTGTGAGTATTTAGTAAAATATCTAATAATACTCAAGCTTTTGAGGAAGCAAATGAAATCAGCTTCTGTCATATTTTAGTACTTCTTTAATGTTTGCAAGCTTGGCTTATGTTTCACTGCTTTATTGTGCTACTGATCAAATGTATGTATGTATGTATGTATGTTTGTATGTATATATAGGTATATATATATATATATATACATATATATATATTTATATATATATATATTTATTTATTTTCTTCATTGTGTTGTCCTATGTGTTGTGGTATAGATTGTTCATGTATGGATTGTCCTACTGTTGTCATTTTATCAGCCAGTTCCATCTTTGGCTAAAGTTTTCTGAGTGTTTCACTTTAATACCATATATATATATATATATATATATATATATATATATATATATATAGATAGTTTATAGCAACAACAAACCAAATGTTGGCCAATGTCCATCTTACTGTACCTTTAGCTCCAATTAGGGAAAACTCTCTTTTTATGTATTATCTATGTATAAACTGTTACATCTTCTCTGATATTTTTCTACATAAATTCCATTTTTAGCTTTGTACGTCTTTAAATTTCATTTCCAAAACAAGTAGTCTGCCATCCACAAATTGCACCATGACTCCACTTTTACAATGGAAGACAAAAATCATTATGACACCTTCAACTATGTAAAGGAGAATGTAACATACCTTCTCCCTGTTTATAACAACTTTCTTTGTTAATTACCATCAATATGTTGTATATGACTGTCAAATATACAAGTACTGGCTCTGTCAAAATAACCAAGAGAAATACTAATTAAAGTACTATGCAGCCAATATTAAGTATGAAAAACTGTAAATATATCTGGCAAAACAAATATTTCAAATGATTCAATGCAAATAAAGGATCTCTATTGTTGGTCATGCTTTTCTTTGTACCATTTTTTTATCATTGCAAATGATACAGTAAAGAAAAGTCAGTAAAAAAAAGTAAATCAAAAATAAATGTTGACTTTAGACATAAAAACATTCAGGTCACAAATTAGGAAAACACTCAGAGGTCAGAGTCCTACAACCCATCCATACAAGTAAAAAGAACTACATTCATAGAAAGATTTATTGGCACAAAGGTCAAAAGCAGCATGAGAGAAAAGGTATCAAGAGAAACAAGACACAACATGTGCAACAGACTGAGCTGGTAACAGCAAAAAAAGCTCATTAAAATACTCCCCATGATACAAAAAAAGACATTTTGCAAGACTAAAGGAATTCATTTCAAGGTTCTGGCTGTCCACTATGACCAACAACTAAAACTGAAAATTTTATAGGCCAAACACCTGTTTATACTAAAGTGTAAAAATGTTACGAAGCTGCAACACAAAAGCAACAAACAACCAGAAAATGAAAGGCCAATATATTCTTTCTCATCAGTCAAGCATTGCTAGATAAGTACACAGACCAGAATATAACATTCAAATTCAAATTTGTCTTGGTAAATCACTAAGCTCACCTTAAACTTAATTTCTAAATTTGAGGCTACTGAAGCCTTACTAGAGAAATTCCCTAGGTATGGATTAGCAGGATTACAGAATGTAAGATGCTGTGCCACAGCAAATGGCTTATTAGTGGCACATTCTCCTGATAATGAGAGAAACTCCTAGATGTTCCAATGCTCTTAAATTCAAACATATGGTTTTAACATCATAAGCAGAGCAGCTTTCACATGCAAAATAGAAACAACATTTGAAACCAAAGCCTTCCGAAAAATATATTTAAAACTAAACAAAGCATACTGGCATTTGGAAGCTAAAAACAATGGTCAGACTACAACAACTTAAATAATTACTAAAAGTTTTAGCATGCAAATTCTTAATATGTGGTCAACAGGTGTTAAAGGCAACACTCCGGAGCATACAATTCTCATTTTGTTACCATATTTGGGGAGGTTTTAATCAAAAAGATAATGACTATATCTCAAAAATTGTTTACTTTCAATGATAAACTTGGAAAACAAGCCACATTTTGTCAATGACAAGTTTGACAAGCTAGCAGCAAGATTTAAATGTATCAAATTACAAATATTCATGGTTGTCTTCATTTTTTTGTTACTATTTTCCACTTCTTTCTTGACTATAAACATTGTATCTGCTGTTTTTTTCTATCCATTAATAATTTTGTTACAAAGCTGCATTAAATTTTTGGCACAGTTCTTGTCAAGTTTTTCTTTTGTTTTTCAAATGAAACTTAAACCTCTGGTGTATATTGTGATCTTATCAGTCTGGCAAAAAGTAAATCTTTTTTAATGGCAAGATCTACAGATGTGTAAATTATATTTGGCACACCAACAGTAGATATAGTCTATGGCATTTGCAGTTCATGATATCCCCTAATGCTGTTTTTGAATATAAAGTGGAGGTCAACATAATCCTTATCCTTCTGTATCTGGGTCAATCCATATAAAATCATCTACAATTACCATAATAAAATGTGTAACCATTGTTTTGGCAGCAATGAATTTATTTTCACTTTGGCATAGCCATTGCTATGCCAAAGTATTAAAAGAGGGGTAAGACAGGGTTGAGTACTATCACAAATTCTCTTCTCTTACTATGGTGAAATAATTCTAATAAGTATACAAGATTATGAGGGAATAAAGAGAGGTGGCCAGAACATAAATAACATCAGATACACAGACGACCCTGCCCTAATAGCAGACCAAGCAGACAAGCTTCAAGCCCTGGTAAATGAAGTTAATGTAAGTAGTGAACAATATGGTTTAAAAATAAACATAAAGAAAACTGAAACTATGGTCATTACAAAAAGTAAAGATATCCCCATTCTCAACAATAAAATTTACAACACTAACATCAAACAAGTAAACAGATTCAAATATTTAGGAAGTGAAATAGTATCAGATGGCCAATCTATACTAGAAATAAAAGAGGATAAGTGTCATGAAATCTGGGTTTCAAAAAATTAAAAAGTACGCTAACAAATCTAAAATTGGTCATAAAACAAGATTAAGGGACCTATGTATAGTCAATCCAGATATATGTTTGTGAAATATGGACCATAAATAAAGCAGCACAAGAAAGAATTAGAACATTTAAAATGTGGACCCTTAGAAAAATACAGAAAATCCTATAGATAGCAAGAAAAACAAACACCCAAGTATTACAACAGGCAAACACAGTGGGAGAAATAATGAAACAAATAAATACAAGGCAATTAAAGTTAATCGGGCATGTCACAAGCAAACAGAAGATAGTATATCTCAGTATAACTGGGAAAATAGAAGGAAAGAAGGTGAGAGGAAGACAGAGACACAAAATGATTGACTGCAACAACCTCAACTACAGACCAATGCAACTGATACAACTGGCTGAAGACAAAAGACACTGGAGGGATACGACCACCCATATCTCTTAACATGGCACCATGGTAAAGGTAAAGGTAAGATTATATCAACAAATATGAAAAACTTCTAAATTTCACTTTTATATTTCAATCCATTTGAAAGTCAAAGTCTTTTGAAATTGTGGGTCTAGATATGGCAATTTTTTGCAAAATTTATATTAATAAAGGTACTGTTATGACCAGAAAAATACTGTATTTAGTCAATCTTTTTAAATACCAATTCAAAAATACTGACTTCCAGCCAGGGTCATATTTATTCCAGTGCTTTTTTATCATTAACCACATTCCATATGTTATTTATGTCTACTTTCCATTCTGCTCTGTCTTCTTTCCCCTTACACTGGCCTCATGAAAAACTCATCCTTCATTTTCCTTTCCTATTTTCCCATTCATACATTCATTTTAATTCCTATAGAAAACTAAGTCCTGTTGAAACACTTCTCGCACCAATGCATGTTACAAAATAAGACCCAGCTATTGCAACACAAAAGCAACATCTAATAGCTTCATGATTTAACACCAAACTTCATCTGATTCTGAATGTTGCTCCTCTATAATATTGCTAAATAATCTCAACAGCAACATCCATGCTGTAATATGGCAATTTGCTAAAAGGGGCAAGTGCTTAATTTCACCTAAAAATAGCAAAGCATTACAAAATTCCAATGCAATAAAGAACATTGGTTTGTTGATCAAAACACTTTGATATTGCCTAAGTAGATTAATTAAAAGGAGATCAATGCTTTGTCTTTCTGCTACAAACTTTGTACTGTGGCATTAAGGATGACAGCTGCTGATTGTCAACACCAACTCAGGTGACCATGTTTCATTCTTCATACTACTAGTGGGTACCAAGTTAGTATAATCATAACTATTAAAACTGCATAATTCTGGGGAACAAGTCAAGATGGTCTCCTATAAATTGTCTTTTTTTTTGTCATACCTAATCCTTTTTTTCTTCATCTGAATATGGTACCAAACAAGCTCTTCATACTAACTTTTACCAGTCCTATTTCTTGTTTAAAAAATCTATCCATTACTTACATTTTGTTGCAAGCACAAAATACCACATAAATAGTAGTTTTTAATACTTACACTTTTGATCAATAAATTTTTAGTTATGGTTAAGCTATTTTTTACACAATTACCTTTCATTGACAATCTCATACAGCAAAGGGGATTAACAGTCAGCATTTACCACTTGATGACACAAAAATACAAAAAATACTCAAAAGCAGTCAATCATACACAAGGGATCAATAAAAGTAGGCATTAACTATGAATGCATATTAAAACTTCTGGCTCACCAAAGACTCCCTTTTATCACCTTTTAAACCAAATCAAAATGAGGCTATTTGGTATCTAAGCAAACAGGAAGAAAAAGACAGACACGCTGATAAAGTCACTGTGAGAAAGGCAGATGGTCACACACCTTTACTTTTTTAGATTATTAATAAGTCAGGATACACTAAAAATTAAAAAACCTGTTTTTATACCATTCCTGAAAGAAATAAAAGGGGTAAAAATAACGTATTAAAATTCAGTACATACCTTTATAGCCCAAAACAATAAAGGCAGTAAGGATAAATTAAATGGAGTAAAAAAAAGCTATTTTCTTTGAAAATTTTTAAAAGTATCCCCTAATTTTTTATAATTTAAGAACAATTACGTATCTGATTTCTACAGGGAGTTTGTGGAAAATAATAACATTACAAAAGAAAGCTCTTTTGCTCCTTTCCAGTTTAGTTTTAGAAACTTTCAGCATTTTATTTCAACTTCCTTTTCCATTTGAAATTAGTTCGAAATGATTTTTAAAATTGGGAACATAATCATGCATACATGCACACAAGAACACTGTCCAGCAGCTTTTTTGCTTATGAAATCCGTTGACTGGATATTGCTCACCTTTCTGTACCCACAACAAGGCTATCACTGGTGAAAAAGGATTCCCGCTCATCATTGCCTGCAGCTAATGAAACAACACTAGGCCTATCTTCATGATACAAACTATGATCACCGTGTTATTTATAATCAGAGCAATCTTATTATGAAAATCATAATCCATCCATAGTGGATCAAATTTACATCCCCGTTCTGCAGTGCATCCGCTAAGCCGTCAAATTTGATCGATCAATACACTGTTATTCTCAGCACCTGCCAGTGATTATGATCTTATATCAATATCAATAAGGCTGCTCTGTAGAAGATACAACTGCTTGTGTGCGATTTCAGTTTTACTCGCCGCAATCCTCAGACCTGGAAACACCAGAGACAAATAAGCTATATGGTCACTGTAAACTGTAAAATGAAAGTTAAAAAAAGTTAGTGGTCGCAGTGTTACAAAGCAACATCCAATAAAATAATCCTTATGACAACCAAACCAGAGCAAAGTTGTTCTAAATGGTCTGATACTGAATCAGTGTTGCTTGAAAAAAATAATTTATTGCAGTACTAACTAACTAACTATATTCCATAATATGAGATATTTACAAAACGCCAGAAACAACATAAAGCAATTAATTTAACTTACGACTGAAGTTTTCCCTTGAAGAAAGCAATATTATCAAAATTCAAACGCAATTTCAAACTTTATTTCACGCTGACCCTGGTCCATTGGCGTTGGTGGATGACAATAACAATCTTGCCTCTCTTCCAAGAAGAGTCCTCATCTCGGTCTCAGACAAAAGTCCCTTTGGATTTATTTTTCCTGTTTCCCTGTTTCTATCTTCTTGGAATTCTTGACACCCACAAAACACCAATGGCTCAGTTTACCAGCATTCGAATCGATAATTTACAATTTACAGTTTAAGAAACGAGGAACTTGAGTTTTTCATCCATGGCATCTCTGATACGCAGATCAAGTAAAGAATGAACAAAAAACAGGCAATACACTATAAAAAGCAAGACATAAGAAACCCTTCGGGAAGTCCTCTACAAGAAAACACTTCCTTTTTGGTTGGGTGACAACCAGTCCCGAAAAACAAAACAGTGTAATTGGCGTCAAATTTCCTTTGTGAAAAGCACTAATAATTCCTTTTTTATTAATTGGGCCAAACTCCATTGTTGAAATTAAGAGGGTTTATTCCAAGAACTAATATAGAATGAAAGATGAATCTTTTAATTTAATTTTCTTTTCCATTGCACTCTATTTAAATAGAAACAGTGTACTAAGGACAAAATGGATTTCTCCTGGTCTAGAATAATTGCCATGACAGGGATTCTCTTTCTCCATTTTGCTCTGTTCATAGCACCATCCCTCCCCAGTCCTCAGTTTTCCTTATCATCTCTAATGTTATCAATCTAACTTTTGCGAGGCTAACTCTTCGTCTGCTACCTTGAATTTTAAAAGTTTCCATAATTATCTCTTGTCAGATGTTCTTGCCTTTTATTCTTTCTAGAAACGCAACTTCTTGCTTACACCGCAGCATCTTCATTTTTTTGCTGTTTGTAGCATATTTTTCCCTTTCTTTCTGATTTTCCATACCAGTAACGTACAAAGGCATCGTTGCAATCAGTCTTATTAATCCTTGTCTGTAGCTTGTCTGTATTCGTTTGTCATAAATAACAACCACAGACGGATCCAGAGGGGGTCCATAGGGTATACTCTCTTTTCGACCTAATTTATTTACAGCTTACTTTTGTGTGCCAAAGTTGTGTGCCAGAGAGCACACAGCTTTGACAAAATTCCTCTAGTAGTGCCAGTTTGCAGCTACGTGTTGTGTTGGTTCCAAGTTTAGAGACTATGCCATTCCATTTCATTTCTATCATTCTTCCCTAAGTTGCTTTTGGGCAGCCTCTTTTTCTCTGTTCTTCAGGTGTCCTCTCGAAGGTCACGCCTTGAACTTCTCATTGTTCTTATTGTTGGTTTTTAACGATTTTGCATTTTTGGTAATTCAGCTTCAGTCAAACTTTGGCTGAATTTACTTCCAGTTTGGCTGTTTTGTGTTGGAGGTGATTCATTGTTGAGGTAAAAAAGCAATATCAACTGCAAAGTCGAGATCCTACAGCATTATTCTGACATAACATTGGGCAGGGTTTTTTTCAATTCCCAGTCAGCTGTAAGGTGGAAAAGTAAGCCTGAAATGCAGTATACCCGTTTTTCTTAGATCATCACAAGGTACCAACATATCTGTTGTTTCGTTTTCATTGATGGCTGAGCACTGAAAGTTCCTATACAGAGCCTTGACCACCTCGATCAGCTTTTTGGCTGATTCCATATCGACACATTATTTTCCCAAGGTTGTCCCGATGAATGGAATTGAATGCCTTTTCAAAGTCGACATAGTGAATGTAGAGAGTTGCATTACATTGTTTCATTGCTTCAGAATATTCTTGAGGATGAATATCTTTTCGATGGTTCCTTCGCTAATTTTATAGCTGACTTCTTTCTTAAGTAATGCATCCAATTTTGCTTGTATCCTGTTGATAATAATCCTGCTGAGCACTTCACAAGAGAAAGGGCAAAGTAACTTCACGGCCGCTTTTTTCAGCACATTTCAGAACTTGACAGGGCAAAGGCAGTTTTCAGCATTCTAAAGGGGATGGCTAAAACTTGTTTTCAAAATAGAAAACAAGTGCAGAGTAAGGATTTAAAGCTCAATTTCGAGCTCATGCGTTCATCATCAGTTTAAATCCAGAACAAGAAAATCTACTACTTTTACACATAATATGCTAGACAAGCAATAAATACAGAGCACGGTCATTTGAAAACAAAAAAGGCTCTTGATATGACCAATAAATAGCGAGAAAATAAAACAAGCTTACTTATTCCCAAGACTATCACTAGCTTGAATTTTAGCTATGGGAAATCTTGGTTGTTACCTCTATTTCTGACCTCGTCCTTTGTATTAAGTTCTGGTTTTAAGTACTTTATGTGTAACGATTCCTGACACAGCAGACAATCTAAACTTTTAGTTGTATCGGTGACAAATTATTAATTATATGAGGCCCAGACCCCTAAACTCGCCGTGCTCATTGCAGGATTCCAATCCGAACACCCTTCAACTAATGACCTCGATCCATATCTGATAATTTTATAATTTTTTCTTTACTTTCTTTTAAACTATTATACACAAAGTCAAACTTTCTGTAAAAGCTGGAGCTCAGGTTTAATTTCTTCGACAGGACCATACAATAAATTTAGTCTTCAATTCCAAAAAGGGGGCGTGTGATCGGTGAAGGGGCTTTGCTCATAGAAAACAAAAAAAATGGTTTTATTTGCTTTTTAGACCATTCTACTGTAATTCAAAATAATTCTAAAAACCATCAGACATGTTCACTATTGTTATTNCGTGCTCATTGCAGGATTCCAATCCGAACACCCTTCAACTAATGACCTCGATCCATATCTGATAATTTTATAATTTTTTCTTTACTTTCTTTTAAACTATTATACACAAAGTCAAACTTTCTGTAAAAGCTGGAGCTCAGGTTTAATTTCTTCGACAGGACCATACAATAAATTTAGTCTTCAATTCCAAAAAGGGGGCGTGTGATCGGTGAAGGGGCTTTGCTCATAGAAAACAAAAAAAATGGTTTTATTTGCTTTTTAGACCATTCTACTGTAATTCAAAATAATTCTAAAAACCATCAGACATGTTCACTATTGTTATTGGCACGGAACGTTATTTCAAATGAACAGCTTTAAACTTACCGTTTGCAAAAAATAACCAGGATTTCGGTGGTAAAATGTTCTTCTTTTACTTTGATTAGCTCTAAATCAGATGAAGGTACCTTGCCCTTATTCAAGTCGGTGTTTTTATGGGCATGAACAAGGTACGATTTCAACTGTTGATATAAATTATAAGTATTTATTACCTTAAATATCGTCAAATAAAGTTTAATCTTTCAAATCTTTGCTTATATTCCCATGGGAAAGTTTTCATGCATTATGTGCTAATCGCAGACTGGACATTATCACCTTTCCAATCAATGCTCCAGGTTGTTGTGGAACAGGTTTTCAACATCTTTAAAGCATGACAAAGAAGGTTTTCAAAGTCCACTTCAAAAAATGAACCGACGAGATCCGAATATTTCCAAAGCATTACATACATACAACATAGCTCGCTCAAATTTCAATTTCATAAAATCTATTGCCTCAAATATAGTACATAATTACAGAACACATTCATGGCCAATCAAGACAGGTTAACCTGGGTCGTGTACAGAACACGTCTTCACCTTACTGCTCAACAGCATTTAACCATAATAGTAATAAATGGCTATTTAGATGCTTGTTATGATGCATAGACGTCCGAGGTTCATACGACACGAAGCTGCTAGCAAAACAATAAAATAAATAAATTCCAAAGAAAGAACGTGTCCTGCTCCACGTAACTTCAGCAGGCATCCAGATTCATTACAACACACCTCCTAGGCTATTGTTTATTAGTCCAATAATAGTAGTCCAATCAATGCAGAACTGAGATTGAACTGCAATTGCTGTCATGATTCATTATTTCCTCTTCTTTGACATTTAAAGAAAAATTTGCTCGGTGACAACGTCTGCAAAACTATATTAGGCTTCTTCCAAATCTCCGGTCCAATGTTTTTTTCTCCCCCGCGCTCTCTGTCTGTCTGTCTGTCTGTCTGTGTCTCTCTCTGTGTGTGTGTGTCTCTCTCTGTCTCTCTCTCTCTCTCTCTCTGTCTCTCTCTCTCTCTCTCTCTCTCTCTCTCTCTCTCTCTCTCTCTCTCTCTCTCTCTCCTGCTACCAGCAGAACCAAACCACAAGTTCACTTCAGAATTATTCAGAAAAGCTTTTCTTGCTTGGCTCCTGGGCTTTCTTCATTCCAGACAACGTCAACTCTTGTAGCTCACTCATTCTGTTAATGCAGTCGAAAAATCTAAGACGAAGGAAACTTAAAATTACAGACCGACGACCTATTTGTAAACAATAAATGGCATCAAACGCGTTGCAAAATGCATTTTTTAAAGTTCAAATTATTGTTTTCCTAAAAGGAGCTATGCCCTGTGCTGTATCTCTGGGTATATGGCAATTGAGAGAAAACACGTATAAAAGGAGACAATGTTGTTGGTTGCAGGGGTTTTTTTCCTTTTTAATACTAAAGGTTTACAACAAATTCAAAGAACTGAAAGGTTAACAGTATATTATTCAAAATGAATACCAAAAAAATTGTCTGATACAATGTTTTATGGTAAGAGAAGTTTCTACCAATATGCACAACTTGTTCATATAAATAGATAAAGTATATACATGTTTTCAGGGTGACCAAAGGAAGAATGCAAAGGTTGTTTAATAGAGACGGTTCGCTCATACACCTACCCAGGACCTGTTCAAGTTAATAGTAACTTCCCACTAACAAATTGTTTCACTTGAACATTTGCCCTTGGTCTACACACCTATTATATTTTGCTAGAATTTTTCCCTAAAAAAGTCAGTACATGATGTGCCAACAATTGAGTGAAGCGAATACATACTGTAGTTTGCAATCAATGACAATTTCGCTTCGATATGGCGCGCTGATTTTCCATTGGGTTTTTACATCAGTCATCGCACTGAAAAATCGAGTGTGGAAAAAATTACAGTAAAACCTGCTGGGCGTAGGTATGGAGATTGCTGTGCTAAATACTCCTAACCAACTAGTGATAAAATTTTAAAGCAAACTCTAGTTATCCTTACCATTAGCAAAATTAAAGCAAAACATTTGAGTACTTCAACACATGCAATGATAATCCTTGTTGGTACATAATTAGCATTGTTAGAGTTTGTTTCACAATTCTAGGGGATTATTCACACGTCAGACGTATTCCAACGGCATTAAAATGTTAAAGCAGAAAGCAAGTGGAGCCTCTCGCAAAGTATGAAGTTTCTGGTATTTTCGTACTAAAGGAAATGTTTCCATGGCGTCTTTTTCGTTAGTAATATTGGTTTTCGAAGTCTAATTTCAGATGCATGTGAAGCAGAATTTTCCAGGCTTAAATAATTTAAACTGAGCATATAAGAGATAAAACAAATTCACAATGTGATGTTTTCAACTTTCAAATTAAACAGTAATTAAAAATCTGCTTGAGGTTTTCCACAGTTGAATCCAATTAATTAATCTAACAGTTTTAACAAAACTTTGTTTTTCTTTTCACTGAGAGGCAATTAATCTGCGTTTGAAACGAATCAAACACAGACATCTTGATATTAGATTTCCATTTAAAATAAAATTTCTCTTAAAAAATACTTTCAACATAAAAAGAAAAAGAAAACAAGAAATCCTAATAAGGACGGAACTTCTAAAAAATATTTTATGTTAAAGCTAAAATACTAGGGTGAAATATTCAAAACGCAAAACTATACGAGGTTGAATATTTCTTAGAAATCGGCAATTGGAGGATGATAATTAAAATGAAATGGAAAATTTTCATAAAAATGGAGTGTACCCTAAAACTATCCAAGAAAGGGTATGGGTTCTACACCGTAAAAGCCTATAAGCTGCTTTCTAAAATATATACGCAAAATCTGAACAAGTAAAACTGGTGTGGAAAGCATTAAAAAGGCCGACTTGAAGTCCAGCATAAAACATTTTTGCTTTGCTTTTCCCTTCATATATATAAATTTCTGTGTGTTCGTTTGAATACCTCCCAAAGTCTACCATTGTCTTTAATATTTACAGAACACGGCAAGGTGCAGCAGTAATAGCAACTGAGTTTAGGACTTCCAGTTTGCAATAAAATCCATCGACATTCACACAAAAATGACAAAGTCAATAAATAAACCAAATGAAGGAAGTGGGGGGTCAGGAAAAGGGGAAATAGATAATGAAAACAAGAGGGGTGCTTAGTAAACAAGTGGCAAATGAGTAAAGGTAGAATAAAAGTAAAGCCTTCAACTTTTGTTAAACTGCTTCCTTGGTATATAAAGAAGGCTAATAAGTGGGGTTGCGTTATCTTGGTCGACATACAAATTACTTTAGCACACACTGGGTGTGTAAGGCTGGACGTAAACAAAAATTTCTACTTCTTATTTTTTCTGTGTTGTTTTCAATGTTCTAAACTCGACTGTTTTAAGTAGGAAACGGCATATGTAGTAAGAAGCATTGCACAATAGTATGGACTTTTGTGAGCTTTGAATTTAGCTTTTCTTTTACTATTTTCAACTTATGCTGAGTTGCTAAGTTTCCGATACCACGTGATGTTAAGTTGTCAGGGCCTATTTCCATGGAGATTGACTCTACGCTCGAGAGAAAAAAGCTTTAAAGCATTTCTGCGACACATGCGCATACAAAGGCTAAAACAGTCTTGACCCTGGAATTTCTTAAGCTTGTGAGACAGAAAAACATTAAACACGTTCGACTTTTGCTCCGCGTCATTTTGGTTTCCATCTAGATCATTTTTATATCAAAAGCTTTTTAATTGCTGTAGAAAATGAATACTTAACTTGAAGCAAGCAATCTGAACTAGTTAGAGGCTACCATTTTCGTCAAACAAATGTCTTTCTAATAATACCAGGCTTAGAAAGAGCAGGACCTATTATCACTCATGGGAACAATTTCAGCCATGGAAACCATTCTTTCTAGGCCAACTGCAGAGACCGAGATTCAAGTGTTGTGTTTGACTTCTTGGGAAAAACTATACAAATATATATGTGTATCAGCAGGCCCTGCTACCTCATCTGTAGAGCAGATGCATCAATGGAGAAGATAAACTTTGCTTACTCCTTCAAAAACATACCGATCCCAGACCAAAAAACCATACAAATTGCAAGCTGTTGATAACATCGAAGCCGACATCAAACGCATGCGATGGAAAATGTACTGGATCAACAAGGAAAATAACTCCGAACCATTTCGTGAAACTTTTGGCTTCAAAACCAAGAATACACCACCATTTTGTCGTGAGTTGGTGCATTTTGCATCTGTCCTTTTCTATTTGTATGAATCAGTTAGATCTTGTAACTACTTCGATAAATCCCAACGAAAATTAAAGGTCATTTTCAGTATCGGTAAATCAGATAAAGTGCTTGTTTTTGTTGATAAAACCTCTAACATTTATACTACACCAGTTGAACAGCACAGCACATTGTCAAAGGGCAATGTTACAAAAAAATACCAAAAGGTACCACATTTCCTTCAAGCAGCTTTTAACTATAAACCAAAGAACACTGTATCGTCTTACAAAGTTGACAACTGTGCATAATCTTTAACAAAGTCGTGTGCGTTTATCAGCTTAAAAGGTCACAAGGAAAATTTCCATCAAAAGCACCCATGTCTCATCAGCCCGTGCAAAAGTGAAATTGATATGAGTAAAACGATCCTGGGCCGTATTAACTCGGACCTTCAACGTGAGTTATTGGTAAACCAATAGAAGAACACAAACAGTTTTAGAATGGTTCTCACCCATCAAAAACAAATCGTGTGCACTTTAGTTCAAATGGACATCTAGGAATCCTATTCATCCACAACAAAGGATATCTTAGATGACGCTTTGAACTTTGCCAAAATGCACACAACCATTGCAGACAACTAAATCAGAACTATTCTTCTTTCTACTTCATTCTGCTCCATGGTCGCAAATCGCTTTTATTTCTCAATGATGAAGAGTGGAAGAAAAAAGCTTCACACGACCTCCTTGATGTAACCATGGGAAGTTTCGACGGAGCGGAGATTTGTGAATTAGTTGGGATATTCATCTTACACAAAGTCTCCACGGTTGTCAACAAGGAAGATACTGGGCTATACCGTGATGACGGGTTGGTAGTGTGACGTCATTCAGCTAAGAGAACTGATGACACAGATCAAACGACAGGAAATTATTAAGGTTTTCAAAAACATTGGCTTCAATGTCGAAATTAACGCTAACTTAAAAACGGTATACTTTCTTGATATTACCGTAGACTTGAATACCGGCATGTTCAGACCATAAAAGAAACCAAACGACCATCTACAGTATGTTCATCCCACGTCAAACCATCCTGAGAACATATCGAGGCAAATTCCGATTTCTATAAATAACAGACTCGCTACGAACTCTTCGAATGAAGCAGTCTTCAATCAAGCAAATGCACAATATGAAGTTCTCCGTAACAATGGTTACCGAACACAGAATCTATCCCACAAAAAAAACCGATAAAGACAATCAACGTTGGAGAGAGAAAAAGAAAAAGATAGCAAATGGAAAAAGAAACACTCTATGGTTTAAGAAGAGCCGCCTTTCAAGAAGAACGTCTCAACCAATATCGCCAAATCATTTCAAAATCTTATCGGCACGCACTTCACGAAAGAAAACAGCCTCCGAAAAAAGTTTTAACATAAGCAATGTAAAAATAAGTTATGGCTGTACAAAAAACATGCGTTCTATTATCAATTCCAACAACAAGAAAGTTATGTCACATGCAGAAATTCCTGCGTGCAATTATAGAATCAAAGAAATTTGCCCACTGAAAGGAAGTTATGGAACACCGGCCTTAGTGTACAAGTACAAAGTCACAGCACCGAATTAACCAATGAAATGGTATATTGGTCTGACAGAAAAAGAATTTAAACAGCGCTTCAATATTCACAAACAGTCCTTTAATAACGCAAAGTACAAAAAGAGTATCACGCTATCGGCATACCTTTGGAGTTTAAAAGACCAACATTTGGAACCTTCCTTCGATTGGTCAATTGTGAAACGTGTTAAGGCGTACTCAAACTTAAACAAATCATGTCCGTTGAGCTTACAAGAGAAACTGGAAATTCTTAGTTACACTAATAAATCTATATTATGAAACACAACGAGCTGAAATTATTTCAAAATGTCGCCATATAAATAAGTATACCCTCACGAATTACAAATTTTACAATTTTTTGTAAAACGTTCAAGGCAATCACTACATACGACTGACGATTGTGTGAAAAATGAAGCTCCGAGTTCTGTAGAAAGTTAAGGGTTTTTTTCTCGTACATCTATTTATATACAGACATATATATTCATTTAATTCAAATAATTTAGTTAACATTGCCTCGGAGTTATCCTCTGGCGCAATTGCTTTTTGACGAGGTTAATATTTAAGGATAAGTCATTTTAAGCGGAGGATAACACAAAAATAAAATGGAGAGTACACTGCATAGCTTCCTACTGAAATATCCACCAACCCTTTCAAAAGTATTCGTTACTACATATAATACTCACTACATTCTCTAAGAAATATATTAATCATACTTTAATACATTAATACAAACACAAAAAAAACTCTTAAAAGGACTACAGTACCTTAGAGTTCTACAGTGGAAAGTCGTTAAAATGCGAGCACGTTACGTGAAATGGTTCAAAATACACCAAATTTCTGCATCCAAAAACTATCGCCAACCGCATCCATGTCAAGACAGCGTTAAGGGCGCCAGCCATTTTGTTTGGAATTTTTCATCCCAAATAACAAAAAAAACAAAGGGAAAAAAAAGTTGACTGTCAGCCGTTTCGCGCCGATATCAAAGTTAATAAGTGTCACAAACACCTTGTTATGATCCTGATTAAGCACGTCTTGAACACCACTGACACTTGTTGCCAGGCTAGCCTAAAATTTATCCGCATTTTAATGTAAGGAATTCTACATGCATTTCAAGATCAATTCTCCGTATTTTATGCATTAGTCGGACCATCCAATCGGCTGTTACAAAATCACATCGGACAGAAATCCCTCGTAGCATTTGACTTTGCCGACATTGAAACCAACCGCTCTAGTAGACCTGGCGAAGCAAATGTACATCAGCTTTGCCGAGATGGAAAGTTACGTACTATAAACCGGATTTCTAACGGTACAAAGCAGGTAGGAAAAGGGCTTTACAAAAATCGCTATTTTTTAAAACATTTGGTTTAAAAGTTGTTGCAATTAATATTGTATTTTTATCTTTTAATGTTGAGTGTTTTAAAATTGCATAAATTTCTTTTTGAAGATACAGCTGGTGTTGGGTATAGAGTGAACACCCTTCGAGGTTGGACTGTCAACAAGCAGGTCATGGGCAATACTCTTACGGTCATCGCTGGATGGATCAGGCTCGTAAGCAGGCGTGTTTATATTGGTTTTCTCACGCCACCAGGCATCAGAAAGTGGCTCGGTCTCTCTCGAAGCAGAGTAGTTTGACACACTGCTTCATGGACCAGGAGTATCAAGGCCTCGAGAGGTGACCTCAGCATTGAAAAAAGTGGCATGACGTGGTTTGGGTCAGAATAGCAGAGAGGCACACCACGCAGATGTTAAAGCTACAGGGGAGTTGCCTACGACCAGCCCAATCATTAATGACTGTGAAGAAACAGAGATATTACAGAGGTTCATCCTAGTGAACACTGGCTCTACAAGGCAGCAGATTTGCAAATGTTTCTAAGGACCACAAGGTGAGGGTGATGCCGCTCTTTTGTGTCAATACCACAGGTTTGCACAAAGTCAAGGTACACTCATTGGAAAGTATGGCAACCCCCGGTGCTCTAAGAACCTGAAGCTGTCCAACATTCCATAGAACACCGTAACACCCAGTACTCCTACGTGACAGCCTGGTGGTTTATAGACTTCTTTGATGGTCATCTTCTCTACAAAAGCAACCTGGACGAGCAGATAATTCTCTCTTTGGCAACTAAAGGCACAACTTCAGGCTGAAGAAAGTTGTCTACTGTCTTCCCTATATTACCACCAGCCCCCTCATTTGCAAATGAAAGGCACCAGTAGAGGCCCAAGACCCTTATGACAAATAATCTAGTTTTTATTGAGCACCCAGGAGCAGGACCCTAATACCAATGAAAATGCTATTTCACATGGCACAGGATCAATGGAAACATTGAGCCAAAGGCCTGTCCAGATGATAATGATTATTGTTCTGTAGCAGGTAAACAGAGTGACGACCAGGTCATTACCAAAATCACCAGGCGATCCAACAGATGTAAACGGGAAAGAAGCACCACAAAAACCTATTCTGGGTGCCACAGCCCCGTACTACAGTAATACCTCTGTTGACCTCCGTACGTCGGAGGAAATGATGCTTTTAAAGAAAATTGGGGCGATAGTTACAACGGGAACAAAATCTGGGCGACTTTTTTATGCGTGCATGTGGGTATTTTAAAAAAAATATGTACAGGTCAGTTTCTATCTGATGAAGTGCTAATTTCGCCTGTACTTTTATGCTTTATATGCATAGCAAAAATCAATAAATATATTAGTTTCATTTCATCTTCTGCTTTGAATACCCCCACCTATTTTTCCATAATACAAACTTACCATATAAATTTTGCGCAGTGGCGCACTACCTTAAAAGTAATATAGTAGATTTCAAGATGGTAAAAAGTGACGGAAATGCGCTTATTGTATAAAACGCGACCCAAAATTATGAACTCGGTGGTAATCTAAAGTATTGTGCAGATTCTGGTTTTCTAAAATAGCCAGAGGTCTATCAAAACAACTTTCAAACGACAGTTCATGCGTGACAACCAAAACCGCGGTTATGGGCACCAAATAGGATCATTTATCTAAAAAACAGTTGTTATAAGTTATCTGCTTGATAGGAAGTTTTCACGAATTATCTATAGCCGCACAACCAACCTTTTTTAACAGGGCTTTGCTACCACTGTACAGCAGTGAAAAGTACCATCCTACGTTCAAAATTAGCATTTCACCTCTGAAAAATCCTGCATAAAAAATAAAGCACTTTACAGAAAACAAGTGAAAATTACAAGTCTCACATAACTGGGTTCGAGCCAGCGCCTACGTCTGCTCTGCAAGCTAACTTCAGCACCCACTTCGCAATGATTCAATCCAAGAACAAATCCTAACTGCTTAAGTCTGCCACTTTTTTTCAATTGTCCCTGGTGCAAATATACACATACAAGGGTGAGCCTCAAACAGAATAAAGAACTTCCCCACCAAGCCAGGATAATCTGATCCCAACAAACAAGGTACAACAACTAAGGGCTGGGAAACGTGTAGCGAAATCAGCTGGAAGTCTAGGTTGAAAAAATAACCTTGTTAATATTAACACTGTAACGCGCAGGTCTACTCGTATACGATATAGTTACCAAGGACATGGCTACTGGTTTCCACCGAGTAATGTCCAACCTACATTCTACAATTCTTTCTCTTTATCATTTCAAGGACTTTACTTCAATATCAGTTTCAAGATCGAGGTCATCATTGCATTCACCATACGTAAAAGTAGAGTAAACTGAAAACAGAAGAAAAACACTTTTATTATACAGGACTATAGGAATCCTGTGATACAAGATGCGGGGTAGTGAGTTTCCAAAACAACTGTAAACCATGACGCTTCCAGCAACCACCAAGTACTCTATCTTAAACCCTTGTGGAAAATTTGCCTGTCATTTCAGGCAAAAGCATGTTTAATATCTCAAAGTAGGTTTCTAGGTAATTTTCTTTGCCATTTCTGTTTGCTTCTTTATAAAATGAAGACGTAAGTCATATTTACAATTATTTTAAGAATACTTTCATTCATTTATTGCATTTACCTAATCATTTTCCAAAATAGCAACAATCTGACCAAGTGTTGATATCAATTGCTCACATTTTTCTATTCCATCCTTTTGCTCATATTTGTTACGTTCAAGTTTGGAATTTCTTGTCACAGTTAATTCAAGGCTTTTTTCCAATTCTGTTAATTCTTTTTTCTTGAAAGCAATTGCTCTTTCCAAATTCTCTTTCTTTAAGACATTTTCTTGTTGTTCTTTTTCTATATCTGTTGACAAATAATAACATGGATTGGTATATTTGGTAGATAATACCACAATATCACGAAGTGTAGCCAAAGCAATGGTTTAATTATGGAGGAGTGAAAACAATTACGAGCAAACATTAAAATGTTGTCAAAAAAAAATATTTACTTTTGGATCTGTTAACGTTCAGCGAAACGCGAAAAAGTCGCTAGCTCCTATCAGGCCTATCCCTCCGTCGTACTCTTCCAGGAAAGATTCAATAATTATTCCCTAGTCTAAAAACGCAAATGCTAATAATTTTTTCACCAATGCACTTTTTAGTATTTGATTATCAATGGTTGGATAGAAACTTTCGGTTTCTGTAAATTTGTCTTTTATGTATTTCAAACATAATTGAGGGTTAATAATCATTTATACAGTATAGATAATTTCAGCCTGTTATAGGATTGTGATCAACTTTACACCAGTTTTCACATAGAACACGCAGGTGCAGTTTAACATCTTTTTCCATTTGCTGTTTTCCCTGTCGTCAGGGGTCAGCTTCACGTAGTTGTTGGCGCCAACGAGCTCTGTCCATTGCATCTCCTTCCTTCAGTCCTCTGCTCTCCATGTCCCACTTCAGGATGTCCCTCCACCTCAGCTTCTGCCTTCCGACCGATCGCCTCCCTCTAACTGGTTCTCGCCGTACCCTCTGGACTGCAAAACTTTCATCTCTTCTTGCTACATGCCCAAACCATCTCAAACTTGCTTCCTTCAACTTGTTGCTAATGCATGTTATTTCTGCCATTTTCCTTACTTCCTCGTTTCTTCATCTCTCCCGCAAGGACACTCCAAGAATCCACCTCAGCATCCTCAGCATCCTCATCCTTAACATCTACATATGCAATAACTGTATATTTCTATATAAATCCCGAAAAACGCTATACACCCCTAAAGTCCAGCAGAATCACTTGGATTTTCATCAACAAATATCACTTGATATGATCCTGGTGATGTTCTTGCAGCAAAATTACATAGTTTTTTCCATTACATCAAACACTGTATTTATTTTGTCCTGCTGGTACATTCCAATGAATAGAAAAACACCACCATTTATAAAGTTCAACACCGTCTGCTTCAGTTTGCTAATTTTCACTTGGTGTTTTTCCATCGAAACTACTTGGTCCAATGATATGATCATTTGTCGTACCATCTACAAGTAAGTGACCAGTTGGTAAGAAAACCCTTAAACTATCAAACTCTTGGTCGTTGTGAACGAACAAAGCGTTTCTAGTCCAGTAAGTACCATAAAATGAATTACATTTATAAACAATAAAGACAATGAGAATTTCTTGAGCTGGGTAATTGTTTGAATTGCTAGAAACATCAAGACATTATTACATTACTAACATTATTACTTATCATTCGCTGACAACCGTTAAAATCAAGATCATAACGATCATTAATTTTATTTTCTTTAGTATATATAGCTGGTTGGTTAGCTACAGCTGATTGGTTAGCTACAGCTGATTGGTCAGCATCATTTTCAGATGTCTGATCATAAAACTTAGATACTTGTCTTGTTGAACTATCATATTTAGCTTCAGAATAAAAACTAGTCTGTACAATGCTGACTCGTATCTTCTATAGTATTCCCAAAGTAATGTTTCTCACAATTCGTTATATAAATATGACTTGATATAACCAAAGCTTCTGTCAAAAATACCCATCTCCTGTATATATATAGTGAACGACAAAAAAATTAACAAACGTTAGTTTAGAACTGTCAGTTTCATGTNATTGGTTAGCTACAGCTGATTGGTTAGCTACAGCTGATTGGTTAGCTACAGCTGATTGGTTAGCTACAGCTGATTGGTTAGCTACAGCTGATTGGTCAGCATCATTTTCAGATGTCTGATCATAAAACTTAGATACTTGTCTTGTTGAACTATCATATTTAGCTTCAGAATAAAAACTAGTCTGTACAATGCTGACTCGTATCTTCTATAGTATTCCCAAAGTAATGTTTCTCACAATTCGTTATATAAATATGACTTAATATAACCAAAGCTTCTGTCAAAAATACCCATCTCCTGTATATATATAGTGAACGACAAAAAAATTAACAAACGTTAGTTTAGAACTGTCAGTTTCATGTTTTCAAAATGTTTTCAAAATCGTCAGCTAAACAATTTTTGTTTTCCTTAATAGGTATAATTCAATAAATTAAATGAGTATATTTGTTCAAAACCTATATCTAGAGCTTAAACACAGTTAAAAAATGGAATTAACGTGGATGAACATTTTATCTGAAATTTGTTTAATTGTGTCACTGGTAAAAACTGCAGGTTAAAATAACAAATAGAAATGAAACTGAACGGTTTTTGTGTTTTTCCCCTTTTTTAGTTCAAATCAAAATGAAAAAGTACAGAAAAAACACATAGCATTGGTTTCCTTTTATCTATTGTACAGCTGTACAGATTCGGGAGTAAAACAAATTTTATGCACTTTCCAACCATTTTGGAGTGTTTGGTAACTCCTAAGAAATGTCATGAGATATAATTATGCTGACTTTAAGTGAAAACCAAATTTATGTAATAAAAAATACTTTCTGTGATATAATAGAAGGCTCTGAAGTATATTTTACAATAAAAATTTTTAGGGAGCCAATTAACGGTGGAGTTTATTCAATAAAGGCACTTAATTACAGAATATGAAACACGAAGACAAATACTGGTGCATGCATTCGGAATGGACGTGTGAAAGGGGTTAATTGCAATACTGTAAAGTAACATTTCCAAAGAGAAACTGATAAATGAGTTCATATTCGATGGCAATTTTCTTAGCCCATTAAATTTCTGGCAGGGGTTGGTGGGCAACCGGTCAAAGGCAAGATGTATATTTCGGCAAAGCATTTATCAAATATTTTTGAAAACCTTTACGGTGTCTATTGAACATGATGTACAATGACATTGATGGTATATAACCAATCATTTAATGTATTCTGGATTTACTAAAATGGTCAATAACAAGTATATGTGAAATAATCACTGATATCGTTCTTTAATTTTGACGCCATCTGTCTGAACTAGATTTTAATGAGTCAATGCCACCACATCCATTTTCTACAGGGTGTATAAATTCACCTCCGCCAATCTCTTGTTGTGAACCAGATGCAAGAAATGGTCACAATCAGCACTTAATATTGTGGCTTGTTAGTTAAGGTGTGCTGCCACATGTAGTCATAGGGTAACATAAATCACTGTTAAACTGCACTTGCTTTGTCTATTTACACCATTTAAAGGGAAAGAGGTTTGATAATATACTCTAAAATGCAATGTACATAGTTTTTTCCTCTATTTACATTGATATTTCTTGATATTAATTCTTTCTTCGTCTTCTTCTTCTTCTTTCTCTCTCTCACACACAAACACAAATAATTAAAAACCCACAACTATTTTCTGAGCACTGTGTATTATGCAATGCATAGCCTTATTTGTAGCAGAATAGGCTATGTAGAATGGTTTCTATGACACTCCACCAAAATTACGTGTGTTAAATAATCCAGTGATCCCGGTACTCCTATACGGCGCTAAATCTTGTATTTCTTAAGCAGAGGACTTGAGAAAACTAGAAGCCGCTCATATGGGATGGCTCAGAGCTACATGTGCTCAATCTTTACGAGATCGCAAGGGAAATTCCGAAATCCGTCCTACATGTTTAAACCAACCCACCACTGAAAGCTTGATCACAAGATACCGTTTGAGTTGGACATATGTGGAGAATGGACTCTTCACGTCTGCCAAAAATGCTATACGACTCTGTTCGACCACCACATTGGAGGTGTCCATAAAAATGCACCTAATGTGAGTTGGAAAAACTTGGTTTTTAAAGGATGTGCAGAAAGGCGGCTTGAAAATGAAGTTATACAGAGACCCACAAGCAACAGCCCACGGAATGACGTTGGACAGAACACAATGGTGAGCGTTCATCAGGAACACCACTTCATCTATTTCTAGCAACAACAACGAATTTGGTTTAATGCAATAAGTACAAGTAAATA
Source organism: Morbakka virulenta (assembly GCA_003991215.1). Taxonomy (NCBI): domain Eukaryota; kingdom Metazoa; phylum Cnidaria; class Cubozoa; order Carybdeida; family Carukiidae; genus Morbakka; species Morbakka virulenta. The sequence continues at coordinate 2,748,099 of RDPX01000014.1, read as the reverse complement.
CATGTACAAGTACTCCAAAGAACCTAGCTATTAAAATTAAAATCTAATAACTAAGCAAAATATTTTCCATTACAAGAATATTAGTGGAAATGAACTAAGCTGCTACTTACTACAGTGTAGCTCATGACGCTCCTCTAACTCCTTACTTTTTTCTGAAACTATTTTTCGAGTTTCATTTACCCATGTCTGTATTTGCCCTGACTTTTTAAGTAAATGTTTCAAAACCCCTCCTTTACTCTGTAAGGCACTGGCTGCAAGGGAAAATGAGAAAAATATCTAACATTTTTGGTCAGCATACAACTTTGAATATCATTAACGCCATCAGTACATGTCTATTAATTAGAAACTCAAGTTACATGTGTTGTAAAAAAATCAATTTAGATTTAGCATTAACTTCATTAATCTAAAATTCATTTTAAGGACCAGTTAGAACTGTAAACAATTTCAAAATCTGTATACTGTCAAAATCTGAAAATAAATGCACTTGTTACTTACTGATTAGTTTATTTAAAACTAAATTTTTCAATGAATAAAAAAACAATGTAATGGAAGTTAACCAAAGCCACAGAGTTGGGAAAAATGGTATTGTTTTTTAAGGTATTTTTTTGAGCAATGTGTGTACAGCTGGAATGATAGCACCCTCTTATGCATTAACTCTTTCAGCAATTTCATGCATGTATATAATTAATAATAAACTTATAAAATATTTAATGCAGACAAATTTTGCTTGTTTTATCGACAAACAAAATCTACCGTACTGGAGTGGAAAGGGTGAAAAGTTGACAATGTCTCTGTAATGGACAATCGACAGCTACTCCCTGTTTCAAATCAGTCAAACATTTGGCTTGCAGGAACAAACATAAAAAAAGCTGGATGTATAGTGTTATTTGAATGATGAATATGAGAAAATGATGGATTATTAACTGCAGGAAAGAAAAAGATTGCAATTCTTGTGAATAACTTTAAATCCTTAGTTCAAATCAGGGGTAAGTGTAGCTTCATTTCGCCTGGTTGGCTACTCATCTAAGAATAGGAAAACTCTTCCAAACCAAAGTGTCACCAGCAATTCAGACGTGGCTAAATATATTAAATAGTGGTAAATGTTTTGAGGCAGCATCTTCAAGAAAACTGATGGGATGGATAGTTCTTCTTGGCTATGATAGGCAGCCTTTCTAGTGGTACTGTATGAACAACACAAAATGTCTAGGTAAGTTTAACGTCTAAACTTAAGTTAGGAAAGGCATCAAGCCATGAAATAATGCTCTGATCTTCTTTATAGGAGTTCTAGATAAAACTTAACTTGAATTTTCAAAATTCTTAACTTTATGGACTCAGTGGAAGCCATAGATGTAAGAGTTTTATCATGTCTTGAGTCGTAAGATTTTTCTGAGCTACGTTTAGACAGATGTTTCTCCCATTGTCAGGCTACTGAAATGACTAGCTGCGTCTGTTTTTTATCTTGGCAGTGTGGACCGACCTGTGGAGAGGGATCAAGTTGTTTCGAGGAGTGGTGCCATACCTATGTTGTGTTTGTTTTGATTGTTGTGTTTCTTTCTTTAGTGCTAGAAGCCAAATTTCTGGAAGGGTGTAGGATATATTGTTGATGTGATTGCTGTGGTTGTGTTGATTTCCTTGTCTAAAATCCTTTTATTTTCCCAGTCAAAGGTGTAATCACGTGCCCTGCAGTGTTCGGCTATTTCATGATTAACTTGAATTGTTACTGGGAAGGACTGAATGTACAAGATGTTGTTGGAATGTAGTTTAAATAAGATGATAGTGGTCCCTGTCTCTTGATGATGTCAAAAAAGCTTGAGAACAAGCCTATGAATATCTGATTAATAATGACTTTCAATGGACATAAAATATGGCAGATACCAAACCTAGTGCTGTTTTGCCACCCCGGTATATAACTCAAGAACGAATATCAAAAGTATTGAGTCACAAGAAAATAATAAAAGCTGTCAGTCTATCTTGAGTCATTGCAGACGTCCTTTTGGCTAATCCTCATGTTTGTCGTAGCATTATTACAGAATTGACTAAATGTGAATAAAATGGAGGGCAAAGTGCTAGAAAGACTGGAAAGAAAGCATCATTGAAAGTTTAAAGTGGTGCTTAAGGAAACAACAATAGCCTAAAGTTGACTGATTAAGTTCTCAAAGCAATTCAAATTCTGTTTAAAGATATCAGACGGTAGCATAAAAATTGATGGGATGTAGTTTTGCTTCTGTCCTGCCAGTGGTACTACTGATGCCATTTTTATCCTGCAACAACTTCAATTAAGTATCTATCAAGGATTGTAAAGCTGAATCTCACATTTATTAACTTGGAAAATGCCCTTAAGAAAAAAAAACAAGGCACTGTGATGGGCAATGTGTGTCGCTAATATACATGACCAGTTTGTTATTCTGACAGTTATGTACATAGAGGGAAAAAATGGTGCTTCTGATAATAACTTTTCTGGTGATAAATTTCCTATAAATGTTGGCATTCCATGAGAATTGTTTTTTATCTTTTTTCCAATTGTTTTAGAGGCATTAACTCATAAATTTTGGGTGGGCTGTCTTGTCATCTTGTCATCACTGACAAGACTTAGAAAGAAATTTTAAAAAACCTGGTAATGTGGAAAGGCATGTCTAAGGCAAATAATTTGTAAAAGAATATGGAAAAGACAAAGGTTATTGTGTCTGGTGCAGATCTCCGGACCTTAAAAAGTACAGGTAAATTCTCTTTTCTTGTATGTAGAAAAGGGTAATTTAGAATTCAATATATTGTTTGGCTCCACTTTTTGGGTACATATAAATTGTTTAAATGTACCAGAAGAGCTTCTCATAGAACCATGTTTTAAGTGTAAAAGGTGTCTTGGAAATGTTCATCTCACCAGTGTGATATCATATAATTAAGGCTATCCTCTACCAATAACCTTTTTGCTTTGTATACTTTGGAGATGAAATGTACCCTGGGGTGGATATAAGTTTACAATAGTTTTAAAGCTCCTGTTAGTTTAGAAGAGCTTCCATCAGCTGCCCTCTTTCCTAACTTGAACAGCAGTTCCATTTTGTACTTTGAAAAACACACAGTAGTTTTGTTCGAGGTACTATGTTGTATCCATCAGAATATTGGATCCTCAGGAAGACATGACGTGACAAACATATTAAAAGGGAATATTGCCACAGATACACAGTGTCAAATAGTGTGGCAACAGATGTTCTAATTTGAACAATTTGGGGGAGTCTCTTGGAGGTCCAAGTTATCAGAGATTCACCTTATTTTACCACTTAGAAGGTCAACATGCTACATGAAGTTGAGAAGGGCTACATGAAAATAAAGTAAACAGAAATAAGTGTCTTGTTTTATGTGAAAATAAACCAAACTAATCTAAAAATAACCTAAGTTTTGCTGGATAAAATAAAATCATAGGTAAGTTCTTAAGAGAAGTATGAACTGTTGAGGTCATTTTTTCTGCACTATTAAAAAATACTTTTAAATTAATGCCAATTTCTTAAAATTCTTCTAATACTCCATCACTTTTAAAAAATTCATATATCAACTCACATTTGAGAAACTGTTAAAAGTATGACAGCTGTCATTGTATTTGTAAACAATGGTTTCATGTACAAGTTTAAAAGGCGAACAATAATCAAATGTTTTGACAACCTGTCCATATCTTCATAATTTTTTAAAAAGAACTAAATAACAGCTGCAAAACTTTTTGACATGCAATCTGTACTTGCACTTGGCTGTTAACTTTGTCAAAACTTTCTTAAAGAATAAAAATAGTAGACCTAAAAGTAAAACACTGTAACAGATACTCACTATTTGCATGACCTGCACTGCAGTTCGATAATTCACTAAAAAGATCTCCAACAAGTTCAAATTTCAGTTCTGTATTATCCTCATTTTCCTGCTCCAAGTCCCCTGGCATATGGGGTGGTGTATTAGGAAATTCAACACTGAGCTGCTCAGTTTTTGGTTCTTGTAATTCTGAGATTTCATCTGTCTTTACTGATTTTATGTCAGCAGAATGTTCTGTTTGACTAGTGTGTAATGCAGTGCTACATGCAACATTTGGGTCCTTTTTTAATGATGGAACTAAATGTGGCTTTGTTGCTGGTACGTCAGTTTGAGGCAATTGACTTGTACATACTGAACTTGTCAATACTTTACTTGGCCCTGGCTGATCTGCAGCTGATTCTCTTAGCCTTTTAACTAAAAGAGGATCTGATGATGAGGGAGTTTCATCAGCTTCACCTAATGGCCTACTGTTTGAATGTTTTCGGAAGTTTCTCTTTCTTAGCTTCCGCTTCCTACTGTCAATGTACATAAACAACTTGTAGGAATATTTTCTTGCTACATCAGTGCTTAGCTGACCTTGAATATTTTTAAGATTAAGTGCTGCACCCAACTTGATGAGTTTCTTAGCAAACAAAAAACAAAGCTCATTGTGAGTTTGTGCAAATATGTGTACAAGAGTATTTCCATCCTTGTTCTGCATGTCAAAAACTTCAGTCTGATTTGTCTGAACAACCACATTTATTAAACTCTCCATGGCCTCCTTATAATAATTAAGATAGTTTTGTAAATAGTATTCTGTTATGTACTTTGCACAGAGATGCAGTGGTGTATCACCATTATCATCTTGGATACAAACAGCTGGTGCAAGTAAGTTCAAAATTTGCTGAAAACGTTTAAAACGATGACTGTCACTGAAATTTTTCAGTCCTATAACTAAGCAGTGTACAGCACGATGAAGTGGTGTCTCACTCTTTTCACGACTTTGAATACAGGGATTGTGTCCTTTATCAATAAGAAACTGTATTACTGAATGTTTTCCAAGAACAACAGCCCAGTGAAGTATTGGATATCTATATTCTGGGCTAGGATCATCAATGGGATCTTCTGGCTGAAATCCATATTTAAAATGTTTCTCTGCCTCCTCTTCAAATTCATCAACACTCACTGGATTTCCCTCTTGCACATTAAGGAGCTTGACCAAGAGGCTATCATGTGCAAGATAACAATTTGATTCACAAAATGGTGGACATTTCTTTCCCATGATATCTTGTCTATTCAACACTAAATCTGTGGGGCAAAATGAAAAACTATTAACGACTAACATGGATATGGTTGCATTTTCAGAAAGAATAGTAAAAATAATGATGCCAATGACCATAGATTTTTAGCCAATCAACATACAGAATCATTTACCCAAGGTCAAAAATTACATGGGGATGCTAACATAATAGTTTTTATTGAATTAGCAATATTACATTCTAATTACATTCTAATTCTAATTCTAATATAAAGAATACATATATACTACATATTTCTACATATTTTTGGGGGAAAATAAAACATAAATACTGTATATAAAAACATAAACTGAAAATAAACAAAATCATCAAGAGAAGGCTCTTTGTGTAAAAAACAAACTTTTTTTCACTTAAACCAAAAATAGTGGTTCGTTGCTTTGCCTCTGCAAATAGCAACAATTAATCACCAGTTTCCTAAGTGCAAAACTGGTTTAGCCTTAGACACTATAATTATCAAAAATAAATACTGAAAAGTTTTGTTTTTATTGAGTGAATAAAGCTTTGGTACAAGCCATTATACATAACTACCAAATATTGCTAGTTAAAAATTCAAAACATGTTCTGATACATGAAACAACCATTCTCAAACCTAAGAGACAGCCTTACTCAGCACAAGGGAAATTTCAAATCTGATTGTGAAAAAAAAATAAAAATCTAAAACTAAATAAACAAAATTCTATTCATAACGTGCTTATTTATATCAATCAATATCTTGTATTAGTCCTGAAAACACCTTTTGAATTATTGTTTCACTATCTATTAATATTGTTTTTTGCATTTCTGCAACTGTCCTGAGCAAAAGTTCTTCGTTTTTAAAAATGTTTTTTATGTCTTTCGTCACTTGTTTTATACCACCTCCAAGGGTGCCAATCATCACAGCTACAACCTTAATATCGTAGTCTGGTCATCTTTCTCTCATTTCAAATGCAAACTGTCTATACTTAGCCATCTTTTCCAGACACGTGTTTACAATGTTCCATTGCTTAGGACACGCCATGTCACATATCCAGATCTTTTTCTTCTCTTTGTCCTCTATGGTCAAATCCGGCCGTCTTGCTGTAGTTGTTTTTCGTAAGTAAAATTCAAAATCCCATACTACTTTTGCTTTGTGGTTTTCGACAGTTGTTCCTCTCTCCCATTTCTCTTTATACCAAACTGTACCTTGGTCGATAAGGTCATACTCTTTAGCCCAAGCAGTTGTCATGATCATCAATGCTCTGTTGTATCTCGCCAGGTATTCACTATTTGCTAGTACTTTGCATCCAGCAACAAGATGTTCAGTTTCTTCTTTCTCTGTACACAATCTACATAGTCGATCATCCATCAACCCTGGCACTACCTTCCAAGCTCTCGTCTCCACCATCTGCTCTAACATCATCATAATTGCTGCAGTTTTTCTGCCATGTAGGTTCTGCTTGAGCCAAATATGACACTCTTCTTCTTGTTCCTGATAAAATTGGCTTTGCTGTTCTTTGAT
>RDPX01000014.1:2714150-2727450 GCA_003991215.1 Morbakka virulenta | reverse complement strand
GAGTTTAATTCGGTTTTCAGGATTGATCTTACTCTGCGGATGCATTCTTTTCGTATTTTCTCCTTCATTTTTGAGTGTTGTACACCATCGCCTTCATTTACTCCTAGGTATTTATAAGTTCCTTCTTGATCAAATTGTTTTATTACAGTTTCATCATCTAACTCTATACTTTCAGACGTAATTAGTTTTCCTCGCTTAAAAGTTGCCTTGGCACACTTATCTAGACCATATTCCATACCTATGTCATCGCTGAACGATTTTACGGTTTTCAACAACCCTTCCAGTTCACCATCATTATGAGCGTAAAGTTTTAAGTCATCCATATAAAACAGATGATTGATAATCTTGTCCATGATCTTATATCCATATCCTGTATTATTAAGAAGTTGCGAGAGTGGGATAAGTGCAATACAAAATAAAAGTGGGGAAAGAGAGTCACCTTATTATTATTATTATTATTATTATTATTATTATTATTATTATTATTGAGTGGTGGAGCAATACGAGCCCATGGAAGACTCAGGGGTAGAAACCCCAGTAAACCCATCCGACTCCCAGCCTGATAAGGGTAAACTGGGTGCATCCATCACACCCAAGTGTGTGCGATATTGATGTAAATAAAAACAGTACATGATCTTGCAGTTGTGGCCTGTTTAGGTTTCCCAGTTTAGGTGACCCATTCTGCTTAAAACAGTCTCTGTAGCAAGGCTTCACCCATGACCTTAGGACTAAGTAACAAAGTAAGAACTCGGTACTCAGCCCTTCAGAACAAGAGAACCACATTCACAACACCTAAATATGATGCTCCCCAACTACTCCCACCCATTAAACAGAAATGTGTGATGTGTCAGCCCTTTTGGGACATGCACAACCGGTTAAGGTCAAGCAATTATTAGTGTTTACACACCATCTCGTGATGGATGGGTGAAAAACCCACATTCAACTCCCAGTTCTTCTCCATTAGACATAAGCGATAGGTTCCACTTTTTCATGCTTTTCTCTACAATTTTGGACATTTTTTGCCATTCAAAACAGTTCCATGCACTTTTTTATCCAGCTGTGGGGGACAAAATTGTAGGTCTTTTAATAATCAACCCATGCCATAGCTTGATTTGTGTGCTTTTTCCTACAATCTCTCAACACAGTTTTGTTCATTAATAGTTGATCTTTTGTCCCACAATTTTTACATCTGCAACTCTTTTGTTCTTCAGGCAACAACTTTTCTCTTTCCAAATATCCATACATTTCCTCTGATATTATTCCAGTCATCAAGTCATAATTGGGAGGCATGTAATTGGGCAGTAATTATCAGCAACACTTCCCTTTGAAATGTGGTGTGGCCATAAGTCATCCACTCGGGAAGACAATGTTCTCTGATTAATATCTAATTCAACTGTTCAGCAATTCTGTCATGCAAGTTTCTAAGGTTCTAACTCCAAAACCCTTGTACCTTATCTTTTCCTGGCACTCTCCAATTGGGCATCTTTCTGCATTGCTTCTTCACCACTTCTGACATAATAGTGATGCCATCTTGTGAGTGCTGCTCACTATTCGGTTGCTTTTTTTTTCTTTCAGCCAACTGGCCTCTTTATTATGTTCCTTTTTAACACTCCAGATGTCCCCTCAAAACTTCCTGCACTCTTCGGCACAAGGCACCTCACCCATTTTAATATTAACTCCACTTATCTCAGCATAAGCTTTTTTCTAATCACCATTAAATAATCTATTTTGTTGAAATTGTTTGATTCTCTGCTCATGTCGCTTAATTTCTGCACTTTTGGCAATCATTCTTTGTTTCAAATCTTCCATTACAGTGTTTAACCATTAGTATTATTTATCTAATAATAATAATAATAATAATAATAATAATAATTTTTTTATTGTTATTCAATTTAGTGTTTAATCATCATTATTTTTATATTACTATTATCATTATTACTATTAAGGTGTGCAGACGTGTCTGTACAGAGCTCTCGTTTAATAACAAAATTTTTGCCTAGTTTTTAAATAAACAAACTACTGTACAATTTTATATCAATCAACTCATCATTGCACAAGGATTTTGTTGGAAAATGTTTCAGTTGAGTTTCAATATTTTGGGGGGGGCATTATTTGTGGTTTGTAGTTCATGTGGAAAAGAATTTCAATCTCTTGGGTGCCATATCTGGAGATGTAAAAGGTGGTAACAGAAAAACATTTACAATCCCAATGGAGAAATTAACTTGCCAATGATGTTATATAGCTATGACCATTAGTGCTAAATGTTAATGCGGTAAAGTGTGTAAAGGATTGAAAGGCTTGAGAATTCATCAACGGAACTGTAGAGTAATTAGAGGCTTTGAGGAAGACATGTTTGAACAAAAACATGAGGCTAATTTAAACAATAGTGAACCAACAACAGCATTGTCAAGTGGAGAACAGCTTGAAATTGAAGATGGTAACAGCTATTTTCAATCTATTTTTCCATCTGATGAATTGAAACCTTCTATGATTGATACCATAATTAGATTTAAGAACAATTCAATTTATGAACACTTAAAGATACATGCGGAACTACAAATAAGAACTTCAATGAAGGGTTCCAAAGGAAATATCAAGACTACAAAGTAAACAAATTAAAAAAGGACTTAAATCACTTCAAAATAGCAACACCTCAGTCATGGAAATCAAGTATGTTTCCCATTTGCTTCACAAAAAACTGACTTCTTCCTATAACAATCACACTGTATCTAACCACGATAATGCCATCTCCAATAAAAACTTTTGGGGCTACGGAAAGTGTGTGCTTCAAAAGAGCTCTACAATACTTCCAACCTTCTCTAAAGTCTGTTGCACCCAATACTTTTCAAGAATACTTACATCGACAATTCGTAACAAACACTTCACAATTCCGTCATAAATATAGTCTTTAACGAACCTGCACAACCTTTCCAGACTGACCCTCCATATCAAAAAAATCACACCAGCCTGATTCCTCATAAAGACATGCACAAAATTACTTGAGTGTCACCATACAGGGGCACAAAGAATCAAATCGATCACTTCATGATGTGATCAGTGGAGATCATCAGTAGTATATTATTGCATACAGCGAGGTGCTGGCATCAACAGCAATCACTACTTGTGATGACCTGCATCAAGCTGTGCCTCAGCTCACACAAGAAGAAGAAGAAGATTAAGCCTAGTCTGGAAATGGAACGTAAGCAAGATGAAGTGACGAAAAGGAAGTTATGTCAGGCCATAAAGAAAAAGCTGGAAGAAAGCAAAAGCAGTGGGAGCCAGGACATTGAAGTAGTGTGGGAACATCAGAAGAATGCCTATATCACAAGACCAGAAGAGGTGATTGGTTTCAAGAAAGGACGGAGCAAGCCATGGATAAGTGGACAAACATGGGAACTAATTGACAAGAGGGAAGTTATTAGATTAAGAATTGATAGCACACGCTCTGAGAGGGTAAATGCCTGAAGGAAAAATACAAAGAGAAAGACCGACAAGTGAAGAGAAGTGTGAAAGAAGACAAGAGTAGGCAGATGAGCAAGAAACCCTTAAGAGCCCAAAATGCAGCAGAATAGAGAAGAATTCTAGACAGGCAGTGGCAGTCAAGAAAAAGAATGGAGACCTGCTGAAGATTAAGAAAGCAAGACTGGCAAAGTGAAAAGAGCACTTCCGAGAAGTTCTCAACAGGGAAGTACCAGAGGAACTACCAGAAGATCAAGACTACCAAAGATGAAGACCAGCAAACAGAAGAGCTCAGTATATCAGTAGAGCCAGCTTCAATTGCAGAAATCATAACAGCTGAGAAAGCACTTTAAAATGGAAAGTCTCCTAAAGCTCACCAAATCACTGCAGAAATGCTTAAGGCAGATGCTGAGATGACAAGCATGGAAATAAAACCAACTCTGGACCTTATTTTGAAAAAAAAAAAGTACCTGCAAAATGGAAAAAGGGTCTTATATGCAAGCTCCTCAAGAATGGGAACTTACAGGAATGGAGAAACAGGTGAAGGGTTATTCTATTGCTACTGGCCAGCAAGGTGCTCAGGAAGATTCTCGTCAGTAAGATAACAAGCAGATGTTGATGCAACCCTCAGGAAGGAGCAAGCAGTTTCTACAAATGGCAGGGAAACAATCGACCAGATCTTCATCCTTAGAAACATACTGGAACAAATGAATTGAATGCCAACCTTCATATCCATTTTGTAGACTGTGAAAAGGCATTTGACTCCATACACTGAGAAAGTCTTTGAAGTATAATGAGATGGTGTGGAATTCCCAAAAAGATGAAATAGTCAAGGTTTTGTACAAAGACCTAGTGCTCTGTCATTGATGAAAACAAAATGACTGATTGGTTCATAGTGATGATAGAGTGAAAGAGGTACGTTGCATGTGGGATTTCTATTCCTCTTGGTATTAGCCTGGGTGATGTAAAGAACTTTGAAGGCAAAAGAACTGGGCTCTGGGAACTTCACTAATGCTGAAGGCCTTGACTTTGCAGATGCCATCACCCTTCTATCATCAACAATGCAACATTTACAGCACAAAACCACCAAACTGGAAGACAATGCTGAAAAAATTGGACTCAAGCTGAATGAAAGGAAATGCAAAGTCATGAAAACAAACACCAAAAGTGAAAACAAGCTGGGAAAGTGGATGAAGTAGAGAGTTTTAATTATTTAGGAGCAACAGTTAATAAGGATGTAGGTATGGCAGCAAATGTCAGAAAGAGAGTGCCACTGGCCAGTGCACAGATGAAGAGATGTTCCATCATTTGTAAATGGGTAATCAGTCATAAGCCAAAAGCCTCATTGTTGTCTCGTCTTGTTTACACTGCTCTATGGATGTGAAACCAGAAAACTGACCAGGTGGGAAGAAGAGAAACAATACCTTCCAGACCAAATCTTGAGAAGAATATTCAAAATCAAATGGAAGCAACAATCTCCAATAAGTGTTACAGATGGCATCAGCATAAAAGATCAGCACGGAGATTAGAAGGTATTGATGGAGCTGGATTGGGCATGTGCTGAGAAAGGACCTGTCACAAGACTGTGCTATTGCCCTCAGATGGTCACCTGAGGGGTGAAGGAAACAAGGCAGGCCAAAACCAAATTGATGCAGAATGGTAGAGACAGAGTGGAACAAAGCAGCCTGGAGCACATGGAATACAACTTGCCATGCAGTTGCCAACCAATCAATGTGGAGGAGTGATGTCAGAGCCATATGTGCCTCCTGGCACAGTGAGACTTAAGGTAAGCTAAGGTATATTGAATTTGCCCTCCCAAAGGTTTCCTGGTACCTTCATGTTTTGAATGCTAGGTAGCAGAAAAGCTCAACAAGCTTGTCTCTAAATACATACAGAAGAGGTTTAGCCTGCTTATAAGTGCCACTCTTACTTCCATTTTCTTTCCAAAAATCAATTTGGGCTCAACTTGTTGCTACCTACCACAAAACTTCCACAGTGGCAAAATGCCACCTGTAACACTCTTAAGTTTTCATCAAATGACAATATCCAAACACTGCAGAAAAACACAAGGAATAGTACTAATATACCAATATAATATAAATATAAAAGAAGTTCTAAATATAAAAGAAGTTCTGAAAGCTGTGCAGATTGAAGACAAAGGGTGTTTAGAAAGTCATCTTACTAACTACTCAAGGTACCATTCACTCATTTCTTTTGACAAATCTACTCCATAAAAAAACTTTTGGTTTGAAGTTCAAAGTAAGCTGCCCAAAAATATCTTTAACTTTACCATTCTTTACTTGAATAACACCCTTGCAACTTGTAAAAATCTATCCAAATGGAACCTCAGTCTATCTTCTTCTTGCTCTTCCTGCTTTGAACCAGAAACCCTTCTTCATGTTGTTGTTGGCTGAAAAACATACCTTCAGGAAGGGTGTGATACTTGACAACACAACTACAAATTCAATTGATTGACTACCATTGACAGAAATATTCAAACTTCCGTTGGATTGGCTTTAGGGCTACTACTAAATTATATCAGACAAGAATGGCTGTCAAGACAAGGGTTGGAACCTGGTTTGTATAGCGTTCAGTCTCACATTCTTAAATTTTTTTATCGATCACAGATACAGGAACTCAATGTTTGGTGATCTGCTGAGTACAGCTGAGCTGTCTGTTTGGCTGTCAGTATTATACAATTTGTACAGTACTTACATAAAACGTTCATAAGAGTGAAGTTCCTAATCATACTTTGGGTGCCAAAATAGCTCTTAGACATGGGTAATATATATTAGTGGGATAAAAACCATTATACCAGAATATCCCTAACCTAAAAAAGAGTTACTTATTGTTGGCAAAGCTATTCTTTATCTGGGGATATCTGCAAGACAAAACTCACTTTTTCCTTTACTCTTCACCTTGAAATCTGTTCAACATTTAATACACATTTTTTTTAGTTCAGTTTTCTTTTCACTGGGTCTATGTAACCTAATAAAAAGTGATTTTCTTTCCAGAGAAATATTGTATGACCACATTAAAAATATGTTCCAAAGTTCTGTTAAAACTTTTAAGCTTTTCAATTAACAAGCTGCACTCTCTCAGAATAAGCACATATTATTACATTTTCAGTTTAAAAGTTATAATTTATTTACTTACAGTACAAACTTAATACTACAAAACAAAGTTAACTGGAAACAAAAGTTTGTTTTGTATAGAAAAAAACTCAAATATGAACATTAAGAGGCATAAAAAACAAATTAACACAGTTTGCTTGTCAACATAATTTACTTTTCACAGTCAATTTTTTCTTTATACACAGACAATAGGTTGGCTAAATAAAGTAAAGAAGGTTTTCCTTCTGAATTTGCCTTTTATTGTATGGCCTCCATTTCATCATGTCACAGCCTCTGTTTTCCAAGGGTCATATGATGCAAGTGGAATGACATTAACTGTTAAAGATTGGGTAGTCTTCAAAAGCACCTTTATTTTTAATTTTATTTCATATCATTTTCACATACTTTTTTATACCCAGTCTTCTTAATATTAAGGCACAACAATGCAACGCTCCCTTGTCCAAGCAAGGAAAAACATGAGAGGCACCTAACCATCTGAGAAGTTTCTCAACCTCTTTGGTTATATTATTCTTAGGGCTCTTACCACTATTCATAGACCAACAGCTTTTAAGTTTCTTTGATTTAATATTTCTTGTGTAAATCTTTTAATTCTGAAATTTTCTTACACCCTTTGATGCTCATGCTGTGATCTCCTGGCAAAATGGTATTACTATTCTCTTTGTTTCAAAGCACAATATCAGGTTTTCCGTACCTTAAAACCTAACTGTAAGTATGGGAAAATTCCAAAGGATTCTGCTTCTTTCATTTTTCTAAACCAGTTCTACCCAATATAATTACCATTTTTTAGCTCTTTCTCTCTAAGCAAGGCTTTGAAGCCACTTCAGCACAAGGGATTCCTTTACATATTTTATCTTCTTAACTTATTGATTCATGTTCTTTCCCCATTCTATCTCAAAAAATGTACATGGGTTTGAACCACAAACCTCTTTTATTGGTAATCTGATTTAAACACTTGGCCACCACTGCTTGTCAAAGGCAATTATCAATTTTAGTGAGTATTTTTGCACAGAAGCCAATATACTTTTCTTCACAGTTTATTTTTGTGTGAATAATAATCGGTATAAGAACAAAACACAAATAATTCTGCACCACTACAATAACTTTGCAATACCACAATGGTTAATGGCCAAGAACTGAAATCTGGACTGCTTTTTATGTGCCAGGGAACTGAACTAATACAGCTCAGCCAATCTCATATTTCATGGATCCCAAAACAGGTTTTACTGCTAAGAGAGTTGGTTTTGTGGTACAGTCGAAATGATGGTGATGTAAAGGCAATGAATGCTTCAACTGTGATATGATTACTGATTTTTTAGCCAAGTCCATACGGAATCAGCCGTCAATAAGACACTTTCTCCAACTTCTAAATTGTAGTATTCTGTATGGCATTTGCATTGATTGATAATTAAATTATTTCAGGTTTGGCATTGCAAAATTATTTGGAAATTATTAATCCAGATCTAATTCCTGATATGCTCCGATTTGGAAGAACATCTGGTGCAGTTCAACGAATGCGATTCTGTTTGTACTTTGGATTAATTAAAGCAACAGCTTCGAGGCCTGATTTGATTTAATTTTCTTTAATTGTAATTAGGCCTAAGTTCACGAATAATATTATCCAGTGCATTCGATTGTGTAGGCAGTATGGTTTACAGGCAGGATTGTATATAAATTGAACTTGTATCCTGGTTGACATTTCTACAGTATTTCTGTAGCGATTGATAATTACATGGACAAAAACGATGATGTTGAACTGCTTTTCAATGCACTCATTTTACAGTATGGTCATTATTAGTTGTTTTTATTGCAAAATTGTTATATTACCATTACCTGCGTCAATTGGAAGAAATTCTACAGAGGGTACAAAATGAGAATGGTAGTCTGGTGGTCAAATACCCAGGTGTTTACATGCCATTAATCGTCAAACTTTCATGCTTAAGCACAACTATGCGATATTCTGGCATCCCCTCTCCTCTCAAAAACCGTAGATAACCCCTTAGAATCGCAAAAATACCACGTACCTTTAGTATCTCAAATAAATGAACTTTCATCTGCCTAAAGTTTCGTCGCTATAAATCTACCGTACGATTAACAGTAAATCGACTTTCCTATTGCAAATTGCGGTGCCAACTACCGTACAAATAGCTACAATGCTAACCTTGTGCATCTGGTTCACGAGGAATTGAATGGCATGATGCCACTATGAATTGCATGCATACTGAAAAAAATAATAAAATGCAGTGTATTTTCTATCAATCGCACCCCAAATCCCAAATGTTAGTTCAAGTTTATTTCTCCTTGCCGAAATAAACGAAAAGCGGAATATGGATTCCCATTGCTCATTATCTATGTAAAGTAGAAATAGTAGAAACGATGAAGGAAGACGACGATGCATCAATTAATACCTTTCACATTATTCTGATTTAAAGTAAAATGAAGGATTTTAGAAGGGAACCTACTTTTATTTTAATATAAAGTTAACCAGACAAAAGTAAGATCACAATGTTGATGTCTACCAGAAATTCTGCATCTGTTAAATGTCTCCTTAACGAGAAATGTTAAAAGCGAAAGAAATGCAAAGCTGGAAGAAAAATTAAAACAATTTCCAGTTCTAATGAGTGTTTACTTCCTTTTGTTTACCTTTCTGAAGTTAGTTAAGAATAGTCAAATTAAAAAAGGCAATTCATAAAAAGTTGGAGGAACAAATCTCAAACCGTTGTACGGTAAAGAAAGCAGAAAATAAATGCACCCAGTGAAGCTTATCCATAAAACAAAGTGGTTCCCTTTGCATACTTCACTAAAAATCACTAGATGATGGCTCATCTCACCTTGGATTTCCAGATATTCCACGTGTTAATTCTTTTCCATGAGTATTTGAAGCCAACAAAAATTACGCGCCCATCGCTCAGAAAAGCAAAACTAATAACCATCAAGTTCTTGTTCTGCGAAAAATCGCTCAACGATTGGCTGTTTCGGTTGTTGTTGTCTCAGTTAAAACACAATCATTAACGAACACCACGATCAGAGGCTATTTTAAGAAGTTGCATAATTATCATATTTACTTTTAATTATTATAATATATACATCCTTGACGTCATAACGTAAACTGTTGCTGCTTTAACTTGGTTTGTGATTTTCGGCAGTGGGTATATGCAGATCTACTTGAATACCATTTAATTTGTCTCTATAAGTAATGGCAATTGTGTTCACAATAATGCTGGGAACTATCCTTGCACAGTCTCATCCTATATAAAACTTAGCTGACGATCTACTCACTCCTTGACGTTCCCCCCCAGTCTTTTCCCCCCTGAATTGACGCTTTTTCTAAATGTAACCACAAACAATCATTCGATCAATCATGGATACTCATTCAATCACAAAGTAACTGGGTACGCAGCAAACCTTCATTTCACATAAATTATAGAGACAAATGGCTCCACTATTGAGGGATTATCCGTGAACCATTCGGCAAATAGTTTTTGCGTAGGAAATTCTTGGGGAAAGACGTCTTTTGGTTTGCTCTTGTTTTTCATCTTGAATCGAATCTATGCATAAGCACTTAACTACGGTTTGTTTTATGCAAGGATTAAGCTGATTTTTGTACTGATTGCAAAGAAAGGCAAATATTAGTAGCAAAAGTTTATAAGATTTCAGTATTCTAAATACTGAATTTACTTTTACGTCCAACAGTGAATAAAATACGTACAATTGAGACTACGGATAATATTGTCTATATTGACATTCCTTACAATTGGATGGATACAGTAATGCTGGTCGAAATAAAGGGCATCGTTCTACAGGATGTTAATGAATTTGCTTGTTATAATTAAGTTAGAAGAGGACTTTCAGTTGACGTTACATAACGGAATTCCATATACTTGCACCTTAACTTTGTCATTGTTGATTATGAACCACATACCTTATACATTTTAAGTACCTCTAATGTAGGTCTTAAAACTTCGTTTTTACATCTTCAAACTTTGAAGAATATACACATTACAAGGAAAAGGAATAGGCATTGATCGATTACTTGCGCTCCGTTTCTTATTTTTCCTTATTCTGCTCTTCTACTCACTGTATATACTCTACCTGCTACATGAAAAATGTTCACTCTCTTATCGTTACCCTTATGCGGGTGGAATCTACAACAGACCAGACACTATGTCAGACCAAGGATGGTGTTGCGACCAGTGTGGCAAGTGGGATCATTGTTCTTAATTTGAAATCTGCACAAGAGACTACTGTTTTTTCTCTGCAGACAAAGCTCCCGTGGTACTGTTACAAATGTGAGACGCAAAATGAATATTCATTCTGTTTTTGTAGTTTTGAGGTGTGTCCTAGCTACTCTGAACCCATTTCTGAACTGAACGTGTAAAAAGGGACATTTAGATGACCCTTCCCCACCATTCAGACTAGTAGACCTCTCCCAGAAAACCATACCTCATCTCCCATCAGCAAACCCTTAAAAGCCCACTCCGGTCAAATTTTATTACACGTGTCTACTAAAATAAAAGAAAATGAGGAGAAATCTAATCTCAGAATTATGAATATAAACTCCAAAAGCGCGTTGATAGTACCAAAATGCCGATCCTGGTGCATTTTCCAAAACCCCACTCAAAACAAGGTTGAAATATGTTCCACCATCCACAACATGGTTAAAATAAGGTTATATAAGGAGATGTAAGACAAAACTTCGAAAATCGTCCAGAGTCCTATCATGTTCTATTGTGTCCTATCGTTTCCTGTGGTGTTCTATCAAGTCCTGTTCTGTCCTCATTGGGTCTTGCAGTATCCATGTGCCAGAGTGTGAATTCTAGGAAGCTCACCAATTTCAGAGAGCTTTAGCTTTGTGTAACTCATAAAGGATGTTTAACCACAGGTTGTCTTGTTGTGTCTTCATTGTGTCTTGCAGTGCCCATGTGCCAGTGTGTGAGTCCCATTTTCCTTGATAACTCTCTAGTCGTCATTGGCAGAAAAACAAAAAATCCCAGAACAATCAAATAAAAAAAATCTCAAAAACCCCACCTACAACGAGGTCACCCCAACCAGAACAACAGTCAAAACCCATTTGGAATCCAAATCTTTCAAACAAATAAGTAACCACAATGCAGGATACCTAAAAATTCTTAATTTATGGACTCGGTGGAAGCCATTGATGTCAGATATTTATCATGTCATGAGTCGTAAGCTTTTTCTCAGCTCATGCTGAGAAAAAGCTTTCGACTCACGACATGATAAATATCTTACATCACAGGTTACTTACTTGAGCATAGTCTTCTAATAAATATGCTGATGATGCATTTGCATAAATACAATGGCAAGAACAATGGGTCGTGCGAGAGATTCTTCTCACCAATACTCGTCCCAGACGGATTGAGGGAACCGACTGGTATCAACAGTGCGGATTGATTGTGTGCTCCAGATGCCATAAAAGGAGAGATATCTTTTTTATCTTTTTTTTTTGGCGGAGAAATTCAACTTTTCTCCTTGGATGCCCTACTATCGAGGCGATTCGCAGCTGTCATGTCCAAGCCTACAGTTGGACGCATACGTGGATAGGGAGTTGAATTTCACTTCTGAATGCTCAACCTCGAGATTCTTGAAATATTACTATTTTTAGCTTCACTTTTCTCTGAAAACTCAGTAGAATTGATTTTGTTGTTAATTTTAACCCAATCAATGTGACTGGTGTTTATTTCAAAGTAAAGTCATGTGAACCGTCGCCTCTAATATTAGTCTTTCACTTCAAAATATTTATCGGCGGCATATATATATATATATAAATACGACCATCGACCAACAATACGCTGATGACATCGGGTGGAGGGTGGGTATCCAACGCATCACACATAGTGGACAACATAGAAAACTAATTCCAGATAAAATAAAGAAGAGGAACCTATTTGCAAACAAAGGAAAAGACTGAAAAATATAAAATCCACAGAGAGGACAAGAGTGAAGGATGAAAAAAATGTAAATATCTGGAAAGCCCTATTAGACAACAGTGAAGACATCAAAAGACGGAAAGGACTAGCTATCAGTACCTATGATAACTTGGAACATATCCCTAAACTTAAATCTACAAATCAAAATCAGAACCTTAAGTGCTTTCATATCTAGCAATCCTTCTGTGCAACAGTAAACTGTGGACACTAACAAAAGAAGAAGAACATAAGATTGGTGTTTTCCAGAGGCACTTACTTTGAAGGCTCTTAAACCTAAAATGGCCAAAGATCATCAACAACAAAGACCTCTATGAACTTACTAGCAAAAACGAATGGAGTACTTAAATCAGAAGAAGGAGATTAAGATTGTCAGGCCACTTAATACGTATCCCAGAAAAAACATCAGCCAAGCTTGCAATCATAGAGCTCGTGTGACCAGTCTAAAAACCACCAGACAGAACAAAAACCACCTGGCTCAATACTCTATCACATGACCTTGCATATATAGGAATTAACTTCAATGAGACAGAAAAGATAGTTCAGGATAGAGACTATTGGAGAACACTGACAGCAAGGAAAGCCCTGCCCACCATAACTGTGAGAAGTGCAGACTTACAAAAAGTGATGTAGAGCACAACAGAGAGAGCGAGAGGTGGAGAGAGAGAGAGAGAGAGAGAGAGAGAGAGAGAGAGAGAGAGAGAGAGAGAGAGAGAGAGAGAGAGAGAGAGAGGGAGAGAGAGAGAGAGAGAGAGAGAGAGAGAG
>RDPX01000014.1:2665502-2713974 GCA_003991215.1 Morbakka virulenta | reverse complement strand
AGAGAGAGATAGAGAGAGAGAGAGAGAGAGAGAGAGAGAGAGAGAGAGAGAGAGAGAGGTGGAGAGAGAGAGAGAGAGAGAGAGAGAGAGAGAGAGAGAGAGGGAGGGAGAGAGAGAGAAACAGTCCACAGACCCTGTAACTCACGCACGTTCCGCGTTATCACCTCATCGCATTTTCAAACAAAACCAATTTCTTTTAATCGTTAGAATTAAACGAAAATATTTTAAGTTTATCACTCCATAGGCAAAAGAAATTGAGCTTTTTTCACTTTATTAATAATTCAATGTTGTTAAACAAACAGTTACTTAGCAAACTATTTCATAAGGTTCCCAATTAAAGAACATTCAAACCGGAAAGTTATTGATAAACCATAGTTTTCAAAGGGGTGCAGGACTGCAGTAGTAAGTAAACGAAAGGAATTTTTAAAAAATAACGGTTAAGTTAATAAATCAAATATGATTCAAGCAATAATACATTATAAGGAAATAAATTTAAAAGTAAATTCAATAAAATTAATAATGAATTAATATACATGTATTTGAAGGATAAATACCATAACGTTTTTGATCCATAAATAAAAATGAAAGCATCTGCTTGCTGTTAGATATTTTCTTAAAACTCATTCTATCAATATTTCAAACGACTAAGCCGAAGAGGAAGTAAATCTTAGGGTTTTTAGTGAAAGTAAAGAACTTAGTCTAAACGATGTTGTAACAGAGAATGAGATTGAAGAAGAAATTAATAAACTTTTCAATAACAAGGCGGCAGTCTGCTCCTGCAGTACCCTCATAAGAGGTATTGCATCATAGCATGATTAGTTGAGGGACACATCTTGTCCAAGGCTAATGTGCAAAAATTTATTTGAGGGTAGGGGCAAGCCGGCATCTAGCAGGCTATCTATAAACTGCTAGTTCTGAACAAAAATAAGAATACCAGAGATGTCTACTAGACAGGTCACTGTTACTGTTTATTCTGCAAAATTTTCGAAGCCATGAATATTTCTGACAGAGTTCATTCATCTCATTGATATTTGACTGCAGTCTTTTTTCTAATACTCATTGTCATGATCTATTGTATCAGCATGTCTCGTTTAATGAGCGAAGCAAGGCATTGTAAATTTCTCTGATAATTTGCATATAGACATCCATTTTCAGTTGACAAATGTTATTTTCTTTCAACTATTTTTAAAAAATCTATCTATTACTTATCAATCCAAGGCAAGTTCAGTTCATTCAACATTTGTTTCATAAATTCTGTCATATTCATATTCAACTTTTATACGGTTTATCTGAAACGATATTATTCCAGTGTTCACAATCTGCTGAAGCTGTAACAACTTGTGAAGTTTATAATGACGTCCCATCAACAGATGAACAAATGAATTTGCAAAGTGCTCAATATTTAGTAAAATAGAGCCAATGTAATTTAAAATTATATTTCAATATTTATGATAGAAAAGTACATAACTCTGAGTTGTTTGCTCACGCAAAATGAAGATTCCCAAAAGCTCACACAGCTCTCCCTTGTCGAAACTTGACCCGACCTTTGACGTGACAGTGGGAAGTTTCGACAGGGCAAATGGTTTTGAGCTTTTGGGAATATTCATTTTGCACAACTTGAGAGAAAAATATGGTATACAAACCAGTGGTTTATACCCGAACGACGGTTTCTGTTGTTTTTATAACGTTAGCAGCCCAATGTCAGAACGTATTTCAAAGGGCATTGTTAGACTGTTTAAGGAGACATTTGGATGGAGAATAACCATTCAAACCAACCTTAAAGTCATTGATTTCCTAGACGTCAGCCTTGATCTCACAACTGGTACATACCAACCCTACTCGAAGCCTAACAGCGAACCCATATACATCAACATTCATTCTAGCCACCTGCTAAATATAATCAAACGTATTGCCAAATATAATCAAACGTATTCCAAGCATGGCATCAAAACGAATCAACAGCATTTCTTCAGATAAAAACATATTTGACCGTCCAACACCGTGTTACAACAATGTATTACGTAATAGTGGCTGTAAGGACAACATTGATTACAACAAAAAACCAGAATCAAAAACCAGGTCCAGAGCGAGGAGAAATAATTTGGTTCAACCCACCTTTTAGCCTGAACGTGAAAACAAATGTTGCCAAAAGACTTCTGAAACTTGTCGATAAATACTTCCCCAAAAAGCACAGTTTGCACAAACTGTTTAATAGAAACAATTTGAAGGTTAGTTACAGCTGCCTACCAAATGTATCCAGCATAATAACGTCACACAACAAGAAAATACTAGCAGAAGAAACAAGATGATTGATCCGTGTAATTGTCACAACAAGGACTCTTGCCCGTTGAATGGAAACTGTCGTGATAAGCACGTCATCTACCAATGTACCATCAAATCATCAGAAAATGACGAAGATGTGAACTACATTGGATTGACAGAAAAAACATTCAAAGAAAGATGGTATCCACACAAGAATTCCTTTAAGTATGAACATAAAGCTTTTTCAAGAGAACTTTCGAAATATGTCTGGAATTTACAAAACAAGACCATAACACCAATTTCATTTGGAGAGTGATCCACCATGCCCACCCGTATGTTAATGGCAGTAAACGTGCAACCTCTGTCTGACGGAGAAATTTCACATAATTACGTCCAAATTGAAACTTTTAAACAAAAGATCTGAACTAACCCCTGCATGTCGACACGTCAACAAACACCTTCTAAAGAACTACAAACCCGTCCCACCAGACTAATGAAAAAAAAATTTAATGACTTTTTAATTACTTTCTCAACTTTTTATAAGTGCACAGATTTTTAGCAGTTTTTTATGTGTACATATGATGAATGCGTGAGCAAGAAACTCAGAGTAATGTACTTTTGTATCAGAAGTATTGAAATACAGTTTTAACTTAGAAGTTTATAATAATAAAGATTTAGAGTATTTTTGCGGCTTTTCCCACAAAAGGCTTCTTTCAGAGCACCTTCTTGTATTTCAAAACCCTCCATTAATCCAACTGGTCGTACTAAAATTTAACAATAAGATTGTTCAACTTAAAAAAATATATCTGCGTGTTTCGTGTTGCGTTTCTTTCTCAGAATTAAAACTTTCATGGTTAGACCTGCCAAGATTTTCACCACATTCTTCACAAAATTCAACTCATTCTTTGTCGTCTTCGTGCAAAGAAGAAGACGACAAAAATATATGTTAATATTTTTTTACAAGCGAGTGGGTTTAACATTGTTTGAACCTCAGGGAAATGGCCACCCCTGCCGTGCACAGTCCCTGGTCGTCCATTGGCAAAGCGAACCACCGGGCCAGCTACCCCTCCTTGGTTACAGAGCCTTCACCCTGTTACTCCGTCCTGCCTGAGTGGGGGCGGAGCACCCTTGGGCGTAGAAACTTTGATTAGGATCTTATGGACAGGAATAGCCACTCACTGCTTTGTGAGTGGCTATTCCTTAGGTCCACACCGTCTATAACTGTGGTTAGCGTCAGAAAGGGCACCCGAGCGAAGAAAAATAAACTGCCAAATCTCTACCACGAGCAATGGAAAATCATGCAAATGTCATACCAGATCGGTCACGGCCTCGGTTAACAATGACCGCCTTTGCCTCCAGGACACAGCGAGGTAATGGAGATTATGCCACTGGTCAACTTAGAGGAAGAAAGCAGCAGAAAGACGAGCCAAGAGAGAGAAACAAAGAAAAGAGACAAAGAGAATGGGATCGTTGAACGTTGTTAGTCTAACAGTAAGAGCTCAGGAGGTAGCAGATATGATGGAAAGAAGAAACGTATGGGTGATGTGTGTGCAGGAGACTAGATGGAAAGAATCCAAGGCTAGACATATCGGAGGACATTACAAAGTGTACTATCATGGGTTTTGCACAACAAGAAATGGAGTTGGCATCATCTTAGAGGCAAGTCTGATACCAGGAGTGGCAGTAGTCGAGGCGATGATGGGCAGGCTGTGAGTGCATACACCCCGCAGGTGGGGTGCAAGGTGGCTCAAAAGGAGATGTTCTGGAGGGACTTGGACATGACGATCATTTAGCTGCCAGCACAACACAGACTGTTTATTGGAGGAGATCTAAATGGACATGTGGGTGTAGGAAATGTAGGGGATGCAAGGAGTATGGACAGGTATAGGTTTGGAATAAGAAACAGCTCAGCCGATGACATCATAAACCTGGCAAGAAGGTTCAACCTTGCAATTGTAAACACATTACTTAAGAAAGCAAAAAAACACAGGGGAACATAATGCAGTGGGACTTCCATCACCCAAATTGACTACATCCTAAACAGAAGACGTAAACTGAAGGAATTAATGGATTGCAAGGCTCTATTAGGGGAATGCATAACAACTCAACACCGACTGGTGATATGTACTTTGAAGATGACAACGACAGTGACGAGAGCAAGAAAGAAGCCAGTTAGGATTAGATGGTGGAAACTGCAAGACAAAGAGTTAAAGGTGCGATTTGTAACCGAACAAGAGAAATTAGAAGATGAATTACCAGTAAACTGAGAAACAACAGCTAAAACCATCCTATGAGTAGCAGAAGCAACACTGGGAAAGAGCTCTGCATGGAAGAATTTCATCTTTACACTCCATTCCTTTGATTCAACAGCCCGCTACTTAAATAGTTTTCAAACCGCATTCTTTGCATACCATTTTAATTCAATTGATTATACATGTGAATGCATATGAAGAAATAGGTTAAAAACGAGTAAATTGAGTACTCAGTAAAAAGTTAAATACAGTAGGCATTACAAATGATACAAGGATTCTGCGTTTCGGGAAATGTTTACGTACACAGGTTTGTGCAACTCTTCGGCTAATTCATCATGCCATTTCACACCCACCCCAAGCTTTTGTTTTGTGTCATTGAGAGCTCTAGCAAACATGTCCCACTTGGGATTTCATCCAAAATTTTTACCAATTTACGATCAGCATTCGTTTTGCATATAGTTCCTTTTCCCTTACACCTAGGATAATCAACGTCGTATTGAACGGCCACAGTATTTACCTTGTTATAGGGTAGAACATGAAATTTTGTGATTTTTCCAGTTTGTTTAGCAAAATCTAGTTGACTACCCAAAAGGTTATATGAACCCAAGTATTTATATTTTCCAGATGCTAGCCCACCTTTTGGTCTTGGAAACTTACCAACTAATATAGGAATATCAGTTTTATCCCCAAAAGTGACTTTGTTGCATTCACATATAGAGCAGTTACCATGAATCATTGATCTACCATTTTTACTAAAACATAATGTTGATTTTCAGCTTCAGTCTGGCTTTTACATCTGAGACGATACATTTTTTAATATGTGATAAAAACTGTTTTTCAAGTGGACTTTATATTCTCTCAAAAGAAATAACGATGCTCTGTTTCCAAGGAGTATTGGAGGTTTGACTATTGGTAAATCAGGATTGGAAAAAACGACACTGCTGCTTAATCAGCTTCTTCAACCCAAATTGTTAGGTTGCAACTGGTTGCTTGCTTTTAGAAAAAGATTGTTTTAGTGAAAATACCAGATACTTAGAGCTGGATTTAAAAATGGTTTGTCAAAGGAACAGATCACCAACATCTTCGATAATAAAGACCTCTTTCATAAAAGCACAGTTGATGTAACTGAAGCTATAGAAGAAGTAGTTAAGTCTAATGAAAACCCTAAAATCAAAGCTGAAGTTTTTACAGACTGCAGTGATATACCGGATCTGAGTGAGTTAAATAAAACAGCAAAAAACTTGATGATATTCGATGACTCCATTTTGGAAAAACAGAGTAAAGCAGTGACATATTATACTATAGCGTACATTCTAAAGTGTGCAGACCATAGAACAATCATAAACCTCTTGCTAATTTCAGACGGTGAGAGACAACTGTACTACCTCATCCAAAGTATGATTCACCTGCTGTCTTCACAAAGAGGTAACAATCAACATAAAAACCATTTTTGTCATGGATATCTAAACTCGTTCCATTGTCAAGAGTCTCTAGCAAAACATCAAGAATCTTGTAACACAAATGATACTGTCAAAATAGAGATGCCTGAGGAGGGTTCAATTATTTTATTTAACCACTCTAATAGGTCGATAAGAGTAGCCTTTGTTGTGTATGCTGACTTTGAATCTCTAGTCAAACCCTTAAGTACCTGCGAACCAAATCCAGCTAGCAGTTATTCAAAGCAATATCAGAAACACACCCAATCAAGCTTTTGTTACTATATCAAGTGCTTTGATGATAATGTATATTCACAAAAGCCTATAACATATACAGCAAAAACTGAAAGTCAAGATGTTGCACAAATTATTTGTAGACACGTTGGAAGAAAATAGTAAATCAATCTATTGGAAGTTTAATAAATCGAAAAAGATGATATTTGATAGAAAGGAAAAGGTCGAGTTTGAAAGTGCTACCAAANAATAGGTAACAATCAACAGAAAAACCATTTTTGGAATGGAGATCTAAACTCGTTCCAGTGTCAAGAGTCTCTAGCAAAACATCAAGAATCTTGTAACACAAATGATACTGTCAAAATAGAGATGCCTGAGGAGGGTTCAATTATTTTATTTAACCACTCTAATAGGTCGATAAGAGTAGCCTTTGTTGTGTATGCTGACTTTGAATCTCTAGTCAAACCCTTAAGTACCTGCGAACCAAATCCAGCTAGCAGTTATTCAAAGCAATATCAGAAACACACCCAATCAAGCTTTTGTTACTATATCAAGTGCTTTGATGATAATGTATATTCACAAAAGCCTATAACATATACAGCAAAAACTGAAAGTCAAGATGTTGCACAAATTATTTGTAGACACGTTGGAAGAAAATAGTAAATCAATCTATTGGAAGTTTAATAAATCGAAAAAGATGATATTTGATAGAAAGGAAAAGGTCGAGTTTGAAAGTGCTACCAAATGTTGGCTTTGTCGTGGTGAGTTCGGTAGGGATAACGAGTACCGAATGGTTAGAGACCATTGCCATTTCACAGGGAACTACCAAAGAGCAATCCACAACAAGTGTAATTTACAATACAAGAAGCCACAATTCATTTCCTTAGTATCCCATAAGCTAAGTGGATATGACAGCCATTTATTTATGAAGAATCTTGTGGCAGTTGAGGGAGACATTAAATATATTCCTAATAATGAAGGAAAATAGATAAGCTTCACCAAATAGGTCATTGTTGTCTCCTATAGTAACAAAAAAAGGTGAGGAGAAACTTGTAAATCAACGGCTTAGGTTCATTGACAGCTTCAAGTTCAAGGCATCTAGCTTGGATAAATTAGTGAGCAATCTAGATTAAGGCTGCTTTCACAATACTACTACATTCTACAATAAAAAAACAACTTGATCTCCTCCTTAGGATGGGTTTATACCCCTATGAATATATGAATTGACTCACAAGACACAAAGAGACTCAACTGCCACCTAAAGAAGCATTCTACTCTATACTTAGTGGTGATAACATTAATGATCAAGACTATGAACATGACAAAAAGTGTGGAAAGAGTTTGAAATGGATACTCTCAGGAAATATCATGACTTGTACAATCAGTCTGATGTCTTGCTCCTAGCTGATATCTTCGAAAACTTTCGAGATGTATGTAGTAAGAATTATGGATTAGACCCAGCTTGGTATTACATAGCCCCCAGGTTTAGCTTGGGATGCTGCTCTGAAGATTACTGGAGTGAAACTAGAGTTGTTATCAGACCCAGATATGTTACTCATGATTGAGAGGAGGAGTCCCAATGATAAGTAATTGATAGGAAAAGCAAATAACCCGTAAATGGACTCGAAATTCAACAAAAATGAGAAAACAAAACACATCACTTACTTAGATGCTAACAATCTTTATGGATGGGCTATGAGCAAACCTCTTCCAACACATGGATTTCAATGGATGAGTGGAAGTGTACTAACCACACTGAAAAATCGTTCATGCATACTCGAAATTGATATGAAATATCCAAAGGAATTGCACAATTTACAAAATCACTTCCCTCTTGCTCCAGAAAGCCTTAAAATGAATAAAGTTGACATGTTAATCCCCAATCTCAATGACAAATCAAAGTATGTGGTACATTATAAGAATCTCAGAATCTCAAACTATATGAGAGCTTAGGGTTAAAGATTACAAAGGTCCATAGAGGTATCAAGTTTGAGGAAAGTGCATGGCTCGAACAATACATTGGTCCAAACAAAAATCTCCGAGCAAAGGCTAAAATGAGTTAGAAAAAGACTTCAAGCTCATGAACAATTTTGTCATGGGAAAACCAGGGAGAATATCAAAAGTAGGGTAGATACCTGGTTGGTAAACAACGAAGCAAAAGCAAAAAAGCTAGCTGCAAAACCGAATTGCAAAAACTGTAACATCTTTGATGAGAATTTGGTATCTGTCCATATGAAAAAGACAAAACTGGGTTTCAACAAACCAGTATACCTTGGAATGTGCATTATGGATCTCAGTAGAACTATTGTGTACAACTTCCATTAAGACTTCATCAAAGTATTAGTCAAAAGCAAAACTGTTATTCACCCATATAGACAGTCTACCGTATGAGATTGAGACTGAAGATTTTTATAAAGATATCTCTCATGATGTCGCCACTAAATTTAATACAAGCAACTTCTCCAAGGATCACCCTTCTGACATAGAGGCTGGCTATAACAAGAAAGTGGTGGGTATGTTCAAGGATGAAGGTGAAAAGCAGTTAAGGAAACTAAATGTCATCAGAAGTCACAAGCATGACGTGTACACAAAAGAAATCAATACGGCTTAATTTTACTGTAACTACTTTTTGGCTTTTCTTACAATAGTCTAGCATGGAAAATAGTTAATCTGTTTCACCTCAAATGATAACATTTGTTTTAATAAAAGAGATTAACATTAAGCATACTTTTTGGTTTTATTTCTTAAACCACAGGATGTTTGTCAAATATTATAAACCATCTGATGTTAATCAAAACACGAAAAACATTTTTTGATGAATAATAGCTTTTCGTCGGTGAATACTTGTTTTAATTAGAACTATAGCCATAGTAAGAGAAGCATATCACTAATAACTAAGATGCCAATATGCTAATGAGGCATTTGCATAAATACAATGGCAAGAACAATGGGTCGTGCGAGAGATTCTTCTCACCAATACTCGTCCCAGACGGATTGAGGTAACCGACTGGTATCAACAGTGCGGATTGATTGTGTGCTCCAGATGCCATAAAAGGAGAGATATCTTTTTTATCTTTTTTTTTTGGCGGAGAAATTCAACTTTTCTCCTTGGATGCCCTACCATCGAGGCGTATCGCAGCTGTCATGTCCAAGCCTACAGTTGGACGCATACCTGGATAGGGAGTTGAATTTCACTTCTGAATGCTCAACCTCGAGATTCTTGAAATATTACTATTTTCAGCCTCACTTTTCTCTGAAAACTCAGTAGGATTAATTTTGTTGTTAATTTTAACCCAATCAATGTGACTGGTGTTTATTTCAAAGTAAAGTCATGTGAACCGTCGCCTCTAATATTAGTCTTCCACTTCAAAATACTTATCAATTTGGCGCCAGGCCCTCTACGGCTTCTTGAACAAACAGTTAGCCTTCATTGAACAGTCCACAGACCCTGTAACTTACGCACGTTCCGCGTTATCGCCTCATCGCATTTTTCAAACAAAATCAATTTCTTTCAATCCTAAGAAATAAAGGCAAATATTTGAAGTTTATCACTCCATAGGCAAAAGGAATCGAGTTTTTTCCCCACTTTTTTAATAATTCAATGTTGTTAAACAAACTGTTTTTTAGCAAATTAATTCATAACGTTCTTAATTAAAGAACATTCAAACCGGAAAGTTATTGATAAACCATAGTTTTCAAAGGGGTGCAGGGCTGCAGTAGTAAGTAAACGAAAGGAATTTTTAAAAAATAAGTCAAGTTAATAAATCAAATATGATTCAAGGAATAATACAAAATTACTCAATACTTTATTAACAAACCTGGGTTTTAATTAACTCCGCCATGGCCGGTGCCAAGCCCGGATGCGAAAGGAGGAGGGCTGGGCAAGGAGCCAATCACCCCATTCCCGTAAAACAACCACCGATTACGAAAACTTGGACAGCAAACAAAACTTCCTATAGTCACAGAACCATGTCGTGTGAAATCCCTGAAGATAATGACCTCAGATGGGAAGACACGCATGTGACGGCTGGAGGTGAAAGCCTACGGGAAGTCTCCAACCTGAGAACGACATGCATGAGATCACTTCTAACACCAAACCGAATGGAATGTAAGAATTATGTACGCCACCGGGAAAACTGCAATAATAGCAAGGGAAATGAGGAAATACCATCTACAGATACTAGGCATAAAGCATGGACACCAGAGGAAAAAAAGAAAGAGAGGACGCCTGCGAACAACATGGCGGAGGAGTGCGGAAGCAGAAAGAAATGACCGGGGTTGGCAAACATGGAATGAAGTTAGGAACATAGCCAAAGACAGAGAGAGATGGCAGAGGATGCTGTCAAGCCTTATGAGCCGCCCATGGTTCGAAGAAGATAAGTAAGTAAGNACACCAAACCGAATGGAATGTAAGAATTATGTACGCCACCGGGAAAACTGCAATAATAGCAAGGGAAATGAGGAAATACCATCTACAGATACTAGGCATAAAGCATGGACACCAGAGGAAAAAAAGAAAGAGAGGACGCCTGCGAACAACATGGCGGAGGAGTGCGGAAGCAGAAAGAAATGACCGGGGTTGGCAAACATGGAATGAAGTTAGGAACATAGCCAAAGACAGAGAGAGATGGCAGAGGATGCTGTCAAGCCTTATGAGCCGCCCATGGTTCGAAGAAGATAAGTAAGTAAGTAGGCTTTAATTCTTGCCCAGGAGAAGACTCTTTCCAGTCTTTTTTTTTTTAGTTTTTTTTTTGCTCTTAATACCATTACCTAAAATGGAGGTGATTTATACTGCACCAACATATTAGAATAAGGTCTATTTCGCAATCCAGCAGCTGTTTTTAATCTGTTGTTTTAAAGGTATTTATAATGTCTTCGATTTCGGAGCCCACCTCTAAGAGCTTTTGCAACCAATGAAATACCAATACTAGCAAAACCAGTTCCAAGAAAAGTCTCCTTTTTGCTTGGTGATTATTAAATTTTGTAATCATTATCATTATTAA
Source organism: Morbakka virulenta (assembly GCA_003991215.1). Lineage (NCBI taxonomy): Eukaryota > Metazoa > Cnidaria > Cubozoa > Carybdeida > Carukiidae > Morbakka > Morbakka virulenta. Next base: position 2,702,787 of record RDPX01000014.1, on the reverse strand, counting down.
TTCAATTCATAACCTGTTTCTTTTGTCTTTTGTTAGTAGATTTTTATTTGCAACTAATTGATTAAACTTATCTTGTTTTAATAAATTTCCGCCTATCTGTTCTTTTCCAAGGATTTTATCCATACTTAAAGAGGCCAACGCTTGAATAGCACCAGGTGTTAACCCAGGAAGTACATTTGTTGCTGCTTTAGCTACTCTTGATAAAAGTGACATCAAACTAGAAAGCAGTGGTCAACCTTTTGAAACAACATATTTCATTTAAGCTTTTGAAACCTTAAGGTCAACGCCTTCCTTTAATGATTTTGCTTTGTTAATTTCATCAATTTGTGTCTTTTTTTTAACATCAATTGATCATTGCCATCTAATTCACTATTTGATTATCTCAAAGTATTAGGATTTTTATTAACAATTGTTTTAGCAAGTTTCTCCTTCTGGCTTTGACTAAGAGTTTTACTATACACATGATATTTTGCCATAATATATAATACAGTTAGATAAATTTCATAAAATATGTATGATTTATGATCAAAAATAATATTTGCGTAACAATACTCTTCCATTGTTATCATTAACATGGATCTCTTCTTCGTGTAATACAAGTGTATATATTGTATAAGCCTTATCTGGGAGTTTATCTAAGCTAACTTTAGTGTCACCATTTTTAAGCGGGGTTTCCATTTGACAAAGGTCGAAATATAATATACCACACATAGTCTGAAACTCTTCAAAACTAATATATGGGTCAATTTGGTATTGATTGTAACCAGGTTGATATTCTAATCATGCCCAATAAGTCTTACTTAATTCCTTACCATGTTCCATTCTTTCAGTAGGATAAAACATAATACCTTTTATCTCAAGTTGTGCTGATGAAAATTCAACTCAATTCCTAGCAATGTTAAAGGTATTATAAACAAACATGTGTGTAGCTGATTATTCAATTTTTCTGAATTAAGTAGAAAGAGAAAAACATGAGGAGGTTTCTAAATGCTTGTTGTGATATTGAATGTTGATTGTCTTCCAGATGCACTATCAGAAATAATAATCAACTCTTTCAGAAACTACCAACAATGGCTCTGTAGAAAGGTTGATAAATACTTTGCCTCGTAATTCGCATTTAATTGTAACCTCGGAACGTAAAGTACCATCCGATTAATAACCTAACAAGGTTTCTTAGATACATTGTTATCTCGATTACTGACGTTATCGTCGTGTTTCTAGTTGGAGTTGAATAGTAATTTTCCATTCGGTAGAATTTGCTGTTCAAGCTGATTAAAAAATCCTAAACAATTCAGAGACATAATGATTCTCTTTGTTTTGCTAACTGGATCTGTTAACAACTGCTGTCTTTTATGGAAACCAGCAGTATAATTAATATTTCTAGTAATGATATAAGGTGCTGCTCCGGAAAATGAAGTTTATTCTTGTATATTTTCAAAAGGACTGGTGTCAGTATAATGAGATTGAGCTCATCCAACTGTATTAGTGTAGTTCCTTGAATATTCAACTAAACTTTTGAGACTTACGATTTGCTTGCAATTATTCACATCTTAAACTGTTTGCCATTGCGTTTCATATTGATTGATCTGGTCATTCCGAAAGAACCGTTTACTCTGCTGATAGATGTAAGAGCTTTATCATGTCATGAGTCGTAAGCTTTTACTCTGCTGATGTTACCAGCTGTACTATACTTACCACTACCATCATACATCTATATTGAAATTTAATTCAATCAAAGCATTATACCAGTCATATGCTCCAGTTTGGTTTGTTGAATCCACATCAATCCGATAGCCTGATTTGTTTTGGTTTACATTTTTTCAGGTAAAACGACCAGAGTATTAAGTTCATCTGATGTATTCATATCTTTCAAGATTATTTCAAAATCTAAATGTCATTATATATCAATGGTTTAGATAAAAGTCACATCTAAAATTTTGTTAAATTCAATTGTAAATAATTTCTTTGGTTACTGGGTGTATGTGTTTCGTTGTCTGAATGCGCTTTAAGAAGCTCAATTATTTGATCACCCTTATTCTCTTGTGGTGATTTATTAATCTTGTAATCAGTCTTTTTGGCTACACCTTCTCCCATTTTTATCCAACTTTACTAACAACTTCTTCAGTTGCTTAGAAAGCTGCTTTCGAAGCTAGGCTTTTAGCAGTCGTGCTTGTTAAAGTTGAAGCAACTTTTTCTGCAACTCTTGTTAAACTAGCCATGATTCCATTACCTAATAAATTTGTTTCCGAATCAATTTGATCACTACTATCAAGATCATATCAATAGGTTATGACTGTAACTTAATCTGCAATTAGTCTTAATCTTCTCATATACAATAAGAGTATATTAATTACCTTCTCTAATAAAAAGTGTAAGACTTACTGGAAGATTATTTAAATCAACTCGTTGATTATTACTATCAGTAATTATATTCTAAGATTTGTGTTCAACTTGTTGATTGAAAGATGTCTTGGTTCTTTATGAAACGGATATGTTAAAGGAAAATTATCTACACTGGATTTATAAAGGACGTCTGATAAAGTACTTGAAACAAATGATTCATTCATTACAGTTGTATGAACCATAATAACATCCACAACTCTTGTGACTAATAGCAAAATCTCCATTAGTAAGATCCACCTGATAACCGCTTTGAAGACGAGTATGGATGAATGATTATCCGATTCTGGTTTTAAAATGACTGTTTGCTGCACCTGATTGGATAGTATTGTTTAAATCAGTATAACTTTAATTACCATCGGAAAGAGTTTTCCAAGAGACACCTGAATAATGACTATATTTTCAGGCATTATTGTTAAAAACTTATGATATGTTGTACCAACTATAACTCATAGAAATGGAAATAAGAGATACATAATATTGTTTGTTTTTGTCGAGAAGGATTTCAGGTATGGGTCTTACAATAAAATCGTGAGATTTACTATCTTTTTTACTAGACATTGATGTTGGAGATAAAGGAATATCCATCTGTAACAGTAGGTTATATAAAAACCGTTTGCTCTTTTGATATTTCACTTACTTCAAGAAATCTATCAATAATCATCCATGATTCATCAACAAGTGGTTGATTACGATTTTCAGCACTTCAAGCGGCACTGATATTACGTAAACGCATTACTAGAACATTTGGATTGGTCTAATAAATCACATTACCTCTAGTCAATTTATTCTTACCAGGAGATGTATGTTTTGGTATACCACTTAACATATACAAGTTATTAAATATTTGTTTTGCTTTTGTTGAATATCTTTAATTAGGATTTCTACTCCGCTGAGTTCACTTGAACTCAGTGGAGTAGTAAACGCAGTGCTATTCATGTGGACAGATGTATTAAAAGCATCCCAAAATTCTTCCCATTTGAAGATGTTCCAATCAAATTTGGTCAATTCCAATTTCGGAAGTCTCAAATTTTCTTTCTGATTTTTCTTTATTTCCTCTTTCGCTTTAATGTCCTTTTTGAATTCAAATAATTTTACTTCATTTAACATTTCCATGTCCTTCTGTTACATTCAATTTTCTTCCTTCACTCGCTCGACTTTTAATCTTTCCATTTCAATAAATTAGGCATTTTCCAATTTTGTTCTCTCCAGTTCCAGCGACAGTTCTTGGTCTTTTTTCTTCTCGGCTCCTATCATTTTCAATTCTTTTTCCTTTTCGGCTTACTTAACTTCTCGGTCTTTCTTTTCTTTTTCTGTCATCATTCTTGTTTTTTTCCTTCTTGCTCAGCCCTTTGACTTTGTTTGAGTTAATTGAAGTTCCTTTGCAGTGTTACTGCAAGTTTTTCTCCTTCAAGATAAACAGTTTCGAATTGTTGATCAACGTTTCCGTCTCTACATTCTTTAGTAATATCGCTTCAAATTCTGGTACTTCGCTTCGATACTCACGTAGCTGATTCAGCAGTATTTCTTTGTTAAAATCAGTAAGATTGCAAACATTTTCGTTTTGACTGTTCAATGAATTCCTTAATTTCTTTTCCCTTTCTCTCAAATATCTCTTAGTTGAATTCAGCTCTCGTTTCGTGAGGATTTCTTTGTTTTTGCTTTTAATGTACTTTTGTCATTTTCTTTCTGTTTCTCTCTCTCTCAAGGTGCCAGATCCTGACAGACGTTGGCTGTCATGACGCGCCATCTCTCTCGATTTCTGGTAGCATGTACTAGGTCACACGGTGTTAATCCTGTCCGTCAGCTTATATCGTCCACGTATGTTCGTCTTTGTCTTCCTCTGCTGCGTTTACCGTCGATCTTCCCCATGATTGATAGGCTCTCTAGTCCATACTTTCGTATGAGGTGACCGAAAAAACTCATCTGCTTTTGTCTGATTGTCTTTACTAGTTTTCTGGTTGTATCTATTCTTGTTAATACTTCTTCGTTGGTCTGATGGGAAGTCCAGCCGATTTTAAGAATGCGTCGATAAAACCAAAGTTCGACTGCTTCCAGTTTCTTCGTCACCTGAGATTAAATTTCTGTTTACGTCTCTCTAAATGTTAATCGTCTGATCAAATCAATCCGATTCTTCTTCTTTGTTCTTCATGAAGCGCTGAATTCTTTGAATAATTAATGACTTTACTTCCAGAGCGTTCTCTCTGCACAAATGAAATATCTTATCTTCAAATAAAGTTATTGATAAACAAAGCTGTGTAAGTGACAGATAACCGTATCGAGAAATTATCTTTATGTAACAAGTGTGTTTCTTTCTGTCTTTTCATCAACAAGTCTTTGGACAGTATTCAATGACTGGTAACCACATTTTGCTACAACATAACGAAAGGGACTAAATTTGAGGAAGCTTGTAATTACTTGAAGAAGTATTTCTTCTTTCCTTTCGTTAGAGTAAAGGAATCTTCAAACAGCAAGTTAAGTCTTATTGTATCTTCAAATATTCACAATCGTTGGTATAATTCTTCTGGTGCTACTTGTAAAATATCAATTTTATATTCGTTTTCCCTATCTAGACCTTTCGATATTCTAGAATATTCAAATAATAAAACAGTTAAATCTCTTGGTAATCCTAATTTCAAATTGCAAAATGAAACAATGAAGTAATGACATCGGCAAAGTCAAACATTCTAGTTTTTGCTCACACTGCTGAAGTCATTTTAAAGATGATGTACTATTCAGGAAGTTCGTGCTTTCTAGACATTTTAACACCACTAAAAAGCATTAATCATATTTCTATAATATGGTAGTAACATATTATGTCTCTATGACAAATATATAGGCGTCTTGGAGAACCATAATAGTTAAAGATTAAGTCATGGAATAGAGGGATCTTTATTGCCTGGACACCCTAAATTGTCTTTATTACAATTTGAAAAGGATGATTTTCTCATACTTCTTTCTCGCAACATAAACAACAAAAAGGCTACCGCCCTATGGAAGTTACTATTGTTTAATAAAAGGGTGATTAAATGTTCTGTATAAATAGCTTATTATTGTACTGTATGACTCATAGACAAGTTCATTCATGTTTAACCTTGCTTTGTATTCAAGATGTGTTTAGAGTCATGAGAATGCAATAAAATAAGTAAACTTTATAAGTAATATTTGTGATAAAGTTTACTCAGAAAGTGCTGTCGATTAAGTTTGTCAATCATCATATGTTATTCATCAAATGTTATTCATGTTATGTCAAATCGTCTTATGCTATTCATATATTATTCATCATATTGCATTCATCATAAATTATTCGTCATATATTATTCATCCAATGTTTTTCATCTTATGTCAAACCATCTTATGCTATTCATAAATTATTAATCATATATTATTTATCATAAATTATTCATCATATGTTATTAATCATATATCACTCATCATAAATTATTCATCAAATGTTATTCATCTTATGTCAAATCATCTTATGCTATTCATAAATTATTCATCATATATTATTCATCATATATTACTCATCATATGTTATTTATCAAATGTTTTATATCTTTTTGTCAAATCATCTTATGCTATTCTTAAATTATTCATCATATATTATTCATCATACATTATTTATCATATGTAATTCATCAAATGTTTTTCATCATACATTATTCATCATATGTCATTCATCAAATGCTTTTCATCAAATGTTATTCATCTTATGTCAAATCATCTTATGCTATTCATATATTATCCATCATATATCATTCATCATAAATTATTTATCATATGTTATTCATCATATGTTATTTATATTATGTCAAATCATTTTACGCTATTCATAAATTATTCATCATATATCATTTATCATAAATTATTCATCATATATTATTCATCATATGTTATTCAACAAATGTTATACATCTTATGCTATTCATAAATTATTCATCATATATCATTCATCATAAATTATTTATCACATGCTATTCATCATATGTTATTCATGTTATGTCAAATCATCTTATGCTATTCATAAATTATTCATCATATATTATTCATCATATATTATTCATCAAATGTTTTTCATCAAATATCAATTATTTAGTCGTTAATCTTATAATGCTTATAAGAAAAGGACGTTATCCCATTTTTATGTATGCATCGTTTGTCATCAAAGCAAATGAATGGTACTTTATTCATTTCATATCTTCAAATTTGATGATTTTGACTTCTAATTGTTTTCATTGTATAATACGATACATCTGTTCATTATTTAGTAATTCATTCCTATAATTTTCATGTTGAGTTTCATTTTTAACAATGTTTATCTTAATTCCTCTAGCAATCCTTCCACCTTTTTCATCATCCTTCATATAACTATACATCTTAGATCCCGAAATTTCTTTTTATCTTTCCAAATATCTAGATAAACATCCTCAACCTATATCTCATGTTGGACTATCGGATCGGTGAAAAGCAACTTAGTTTTGTTCCCATATTTGTTTTTAATATAGTTAGTATGGAAGTCATACATCACCGTTTTGCCAAGATCAAGAATATACGTACCTACATAAGCTGGCCTGATAAGGAGTAACCTTTTGTACAGCAACCAGATTTTCATTGAAAATCTTACTACTAACATAAGTTGGTTTTACACAAGGTTAGGTAGTTTCTTTTCATTAATTATAAGCCTTACATTCATTGGCTTGAAGAAATCCTTTTCAAAAGGGTTTTTAGCTTGAGTTCTTTTCTGAGAGTCGAAATCTATATATTGCTTTAACCAAGAGGATTGATAAAACTCTACTATTTGATCAACTTCAGTTAACCTGGATTAATACATAATTGAAGGTCTCTGTAATGAAGTACGTATTTTCCTTTATTATTCATAGTTAGGATTAATTTATTAAAGACATCTGATGTATAATATTTCATAGCGATTCTTTTACAATATGGAGAGAGATTGTCTTCAGTTAGTTTAACCTTCTCAAGTTCTGGGCGATAATCATTACGAAGATCATGCAACTCTTCTGGAGATTCCACATCAACTTCTAGAATTAATCCTTTTTTACTTTCATCTTCATCATCAGCTAAGTTTAGCCATTGGAAGCAATTTAGTTTCAGGACTGGTGGAAGAAGTAAAAAGTAAACCACCTTTTTAACAACATGACGAAGCTGTATTTTAGACATTTTTACGTAGACGCCTTAACTGGTGTTTTTGGCTTTCTAGTAAAAGTAATATAAACAATATTATATATATGGTTTTTAATACTTTTACATTATTAATTTGTTTATATGCTCTTGAGATTGGTACATATTAATCACTTTTGAAAAAATCTTCACGAAGAGGATTCTTAGACCTTTCAGTCTCTTTTGTTTATTACTTGAATGTGATTACAACAGCTTGATTATTTGATTACCCTTATCCTCTTAAGAGTTTTTCTTTGTTGAATTTATCAAATTTATTACCAATAATCTTGCATGTTTTGTTATCTCAGCGCCTTTTTCAACAACATTTGTTGCAGCCTTTTGAAAAATACCTTTCGCTACTTTTCCTGTTAATTCTAATACAATTTTCATAATATGATCTCATCAACTTATTGAACTCGATAATCATTTATTCGTTCACTGGTATCTATGTCATAATGATAGTTTTCGCCGTTCTTTGGGTCTCGCGATCGTCTCGTTCTTCTCATACTTTAAAACCAGTATATTAATTATTTTACTCCTCTCGTATTAAGAGAGTCCTGTTGACCGGGATATTGTTGGGTTCGAAGGGTAAGCTCAATGAGTCAGTTTTATAAACCCTTAGTTTCTTTACGACATTTGTGTTACTTTTATTAAATAAAAGTTTGTTACCCTCAGCGTGAAACGGATATTTTATTGATAGTTTCAGCCCGTCAACTGAAAACTGCTAGAGAATATCACTATGAACAACTGAAATTATACTGTCACTTATAACATTCGCGTGGATTAAAACGTTATCAACGCTCCTCGTCATATCCGGTGATTTTGGGCAATAAGCAGTTATTTGTATTATGGATTTATTGAATCATATTAGATCTGAGAAGTTGCTACCTGTTAAGTCTAATTGAAAACCAGTTGCAAGAGGGATAGGTACACGTAAAAGGGAAGATACAAAAGCTAGCCTATTTCCTGTATATGAATGGCAGTTGTTAACTGTTATTGAATATAAACATTGAAATCCGTGTATGAATAATTTACGAATGGAAATCTTATAGTTGTCACGATACCGTATTTTTTCCCAACTCATTCATTCTAAGATTCCTTTTCTACTGACTGCTGGTTTCATTAACTTGTTCGTCATGTTGGACCTCGTTTTCGGTGTCTTTGCGTGACTGCCTCTCTTTCATGCCTTTGTGGCGTCTCTAACTGTGCCCTGACTGGTGGTTTTTCTTATATTTTCTCATGCACACCTTTCCTGTTTTTCTTAATTTTGTATGATTCAGTTTCATTTGTAGTTCCTGTTTAAATCCATATATACGCTATAATCTAATATGTAGTTTCAGTTTTACTCTATGCGATCAGCTGGCTATAATTCCGTGTTTCCTTTCGGGAGTTCACGTTTGATTGGAACGAAAGCTTTAAAAATCAAGTTGTAGTTTTTTGTTATTGTTGCCGCTTGAAGCTATCTCCCATCACCTAGTTGTCCAAGTAGCCCCTGAATTATGGGAATATTTTAGGGTATTATTGTTGTAGTTGCTTGAAACATTATACTTAAAGCAGGCTATCCAGTGAGATGTAGTATGTCCGATTTTTATCAAGGATCATTTTAAGGCTGAAACTAACTGTAAAATTGTGACTTCTTGAGAACTTGTGCAATTTGTGGATCTACATAGACTCGAGTTTTTTAAGTCGGAGAAGATGACGGGTTATGGTTTAGATTTTCATAAATTAATTGGTAACCTTCTCAAAAAAGTCAGGATGGACCTCGGGTTCCTACAAGTATATTGGCCCATACAACCCTCTTGAAGAACAACTTGAATATGACAAGGAAACAGATGCAGTTACTAAGTGGCATGTTAAAGTTTATATTAAAGTAGATGAGATTTCATCTCACCATGATATATGCTATTCTATGGGAAAGAATAAAGGTGTTAGTGATAAAAAGTGGTTGGAGCACAAGATGAAATCCCTTATGGTCAAATGCCTTAATGAGGTCAAGTAGCAAGAGCCTTAATCAACAGAAAACAAAAGCTGGGTCTTGGTAGAAAATAAAGGAAGACAAAAAACGGAAAAAGCCGTCGAGTGAAGAAAGTTGGCTGAAAAAACTGGTTGATGAGTTATACAAACCCATAAAACGAAATTTTACTCGACGGCGTCTTATTGTAAACCATATAGATAAGCTTTGGGCTGGTGATCTCATTCATATGTAAAATTTTGGTAAATGGAACACAGGCCATAAATATTTTCTCATGGTAATCGAGATATCCTCCAGATATGATTGGATTACACAATTGAAAGATAAAAAAGGTGAAACTAACTGAAGCATTCAAAACAATCTCTAAAGGAGGTAGAAATCCAGAGTATCTATTGACTAATAAAGGCTTTGAGGTCTACAATAAAAATATGAAAGGCTTGAATAAAGGTTTAGCATATTTCAATTTACACGGTGACACAGAAACATCAAAACAGAAATTCAAAATAGGTAATAAGGTCCAAATAGACAAGTATAAAAAGAAATATATTTGACAAGATCTGTACACCAAACTGAACTGAAGAAATATTATACACTCAACAAAATGCAAAATACTAATCCAATGACACACAAAAATTTATTTCAATAAAGAAGAGATAGATACAATGTCTTTGTATTGATAAGGTCATTTGGAGGGATTATAAGAAGAAACAAGCTTTGATGAATTGGAAAGGATATAACGATGACTTTAACAATTGGATAACAATCAAAGACTCGAGATGTCTGAAGTGTTTTAAAAATATATATAAATTAATACTATATAAATTAATACTATATAAATTAATACTATATATGGAAAAATCAAAAAGTGGCAGACCTGAGGGTAATAAGAATTACAATTCAGATAAAGAGTTGGAAGACGCTATAAGACGATCAAAAAAGATCTTGATGATAACTATACTTTTGCAGGTAAAACCAAACAACCTAAAACAAAGAAGCACATGGATAATATGATAATGTTAAGAATTATTGATATGACACATCACAAATAAACCCTCAATAGGGTTTAAAGAATCCATTATCTTGGATCATTTGAATTTTGACATTTTTAAAACACTAATTGAAGATACTTAAAAATTAATTTCATATAGTATAGTTTAAAATGAGGAACCGTGGCTTAATGGTTAGTGCAACTGCAACGTAACCAAAAGTTCCGGGTTCGATTTCCCGAGAGAGCGTCTTTGGTACTTAACAAAAGAAAAAGCCATTGGTTGGCGTTAAAAAGGACATCCGGTCAAGAAAGTCCTCACTGCCAAATTTCCCTGTGAAGAGCACGGTCTGAGCCCCAGTTACTGGCAACAAATGACGTTAAAACAAACCAAAAGAAAAAAAAGTAGTATAGTTTATAATACCTCATTCACGATAAAAACACTGAAAGGTTGTAAACGGTTTAACAACGAATTTAGCATTTATTGATTAAATCATATCTAGACTTGGGAAAACGTTTGGATGAATCAAGAGAAAAGTTATACAATGCGGTCAGTGATATTACTAAATTGAATTTCAAAGATATGAATTGATGGAAATCCTTGTAATAATATTTATTTTGAAATCAATAAGTATTTGTTATCTGAAGACAACTTGATGAATTGTTCAGAGAATAGTTTCAAAGACGTAATTAAGATGGTGGGTGGTCATAAAATTATCACATTTTGTTAATATAGAGGGTTTTCATGAGAATAAAATTGATAGCTATATAAAAATGGAAACAAAATCACTTCGTGATAAAATCAATCAATTAAATCAAGGAATAGAAATAATGTATAATGAAATTGATAAGAGATGTAACTAATTAGTGTATGGATTATGTAGAAAACAGAGGGATAGGTTGTTTCCCAGAATATGATATCTATTTTTTATGTTATCTATGAGCAAAGTATTATTATGAATTAAATTGTTATCAATGGGACATTCTTTGCATCGTTACTCTTGATTTAGCATGAAGCAAAATAAATTGTTCAAAGAACCCATTATCTTGGATCATTTAGATTTAAAATTTATTTAAAAACTTATCAAAGATACTTAAAAAGTAATTTCATACAGTACAGTATAAATTATTTTTAAAATTTAATCATATAGACAAGAACAAAAGAGATTTTTATACAGGACCTATATGATAACAGTATTTTAGTACTGACATAGTTATCCTGTATAAATGTTTACCATAATAATAATAATAATAATAATAATAATAATAATAATAATAATAAAATAAAACAATAATGAAAACAAAGCGAAATATACATGCAATGAAAAGAGAATGCATGGTTAGTTTGTCAGAGACCTGACAGATGATGTAGACAAGGAGAAGACTTGCGACTGGTTGTCAAAATGTGATTTGAAGTTTGGTACAGAAGCCTTGATTTGTGGAGCACAAGAGCAATCAATCAGAACAAATTATATAAAGTATGACATTGATAGAACGGCTGGAAGCCCCCTTTGTCGATTGTGTGGCCAAACAGGTGAAGGTATCCAACACATTGTAAGTGCAATGCGAGAAGTTAGATCAGAAGGAGTACAAGAGGCGTCACGATAATGTAATGAGAAAGATCCATTGGGATATATGCAAGAAAAGAGGACTGGAATGCAGAAAGAAATGGTACGAGCATGCCCCTGAAGGAGTGCTGGGGAGTGATGATGTAAAGTTGTTGTGGAATGTAAATATCCAGTGTGATAATGTGATTGNGAACGGCTGGAAGCCCCCTTTGTCGATTGTGTGGCCAAACAGGTGAAGGTATCCAACACATTGTAAGTGCAATGCGAGAAGTTAGATCAGAAGGAGTACAAGAGGCGTCACGATAATGTAATGAGAAAGATCCATTGGGATATATGCAAGAAAAGAGGACTGGAATGCAGAAAGAAATGGTACGAGCATGCCCCTGAAGGAGTGCTGGGGAGTGATGATGTAAAGTTGTTGTGGAATGTAAATATCCAGTGTGATAATGTGATTGAAGCAAGAAGGCCAGATTTAGTCTTGGTAGAAAAGAAGGAACATACGGCAATAATCATTGACATAACAATACCGGCGGATGCGAACGTGGCAGAGAAGGAGAAAAAAAAGTTGAAAAGTATCAAGATCTGAAAAGAAAAAGAAAAATACTGTGGAAACTGAAGAAAGTAGAAGTTGTCCCTGTTCCTATTGGAGCTCTAGGATCTGTGACCAAAGGATTTGAGAAGTGGGTTGAAAAGCTTTGGATTCACTGCAACTTAGGAGTACTTCAAAAAACTACGTTGATGGGAACAGCCAGGATTTTGCGAAAAGTACTGAAGTGTTGAAAAAGAAAATGTTGGTAGCCGATGATCATTTGTTATGACCCGCCTATCAGCATAGAACTCGCCAATAGGAACAGCCAGACACAAAGTGTGGAAAAAGATAATAAAAAAAACTCAGTAAATCAGAATTCATTAAATTGCTATTGAAAAATGTTATAGCCACTATAACTTACTTGACGATAACCCATTTTCGGACTTCATTATCACAAATGATCCATTTGAAAGAAGGATGAGTAAAACCAATGAAATAAAGAGAGAACTAGACCATAAATCAGTCAAAATCAATAATAAGTATGGTAGCTTGATGTTTAAACCTGTGCAAATAGAATATAAAAAGAATACAATAAGTACCCAGAAAAATATATAATTATCCAATGATGGAAGCTGCATTGGAACAATTCCGTAAAGATGAAGTAAAAGCGAATAAGAATACTAAAGCAAGGCAGAAAATGTCATTCTGCAGACTATTTGAAACTAGAGTCAACCAGATCCCAGGTGACAGAGAGACCCTCTCCATTAGCTTAGATATCGAAATTAAAATATGTTTAAAATATGTACAGGGCAAACACGAAAAATATAGGAAACTTTACCCAAGGGAACACAAAGGTGGTGTTAACGATTATGATATACTATTTAAAAAGAATTTGAAACAGCGAAAAATTTCTGGAGATTATGGGAATGAGGATATGTATATTTGGAAAAATAGTGAATTCATAGAAAAAACTTACGGGTCTTTTACAGTGGAGAAGCATTAAATTTAAGTACGCATGGCAACTATAAATGTCGGAGGTATACCTTGTTAAATAAAGGATTCAATATATTATTTGGTGAGCTTACATCGACAATCGGTTGAAAGGGAATAAAAATGGGGAAATGTTCATCACTCTTAAGATGAGTAAATTCAGGTTAGAGTCATATTTACTAAACAAACTAAGACCTATCAAGAGCTACGGTGTGAATACATGTGTTATAGACTATGTAAGGGGTCATGTTAGGGGTAGACGAGATTTTAAAACATAAGAATATGACAAGGTAAAGAGTGAGATATATGAGTATGTACTTGAAGGTGAGATAATCAGTACCGAAGAGCTGATAAATTGAGCAAGTAAATGTCATGATAATGTATCGATCTACGTCTTCGATAGCAGATATCGACAATTTATTACATATATCGGTACTAACAGAAGTTCAAACGTGGTTTTTGTCTACGTCGTGAAAGACAATCACTGTTTTTCGATTACAGATGAAAAATTGAAGTTAGTAGCGTCAAAAGTTAATAAAAAGTGGGCGTACCGATCTACTATAACATATGTCAGACCTAAAATAGACAAGAAGTCATGAAAATGTTACAAAAATTGAGTCAAGTGAAAAAATATCCAGCTTCAATAAGGAAAATTATTAGTAATTCTTCCTGAAAACACGAAGATGAAAACAGCAGTGGATTTCTATAGCTATTATGAATCATTTTATGTCAAATATCTAGATTGAAGTAACAATTGTGCTCTCGACTGATTAATTGACCATAAAAAAATATGTGGTTATTGAATGATGAATATTACACGAGAAATGATGAATATGTGACAAACTATTCAGCACCATTAGTACGCATGACTTCAAATGGAGTAACCAATCATTTACAAGTATCAGCACAGCGTTATTTGAACAAATCTGTAGACGTTTACCAGAATCCAGTTAATGGAAAAAGATTGTTTTTTAAATAGGGACCCGTGGCTTAATAGTTAGTGCAACTGCACCATAACCAAGAGCCCCAGGTTCGATTCCCCGAGCCGGCAACTTTGGAAATTTACAAAAGAAAAAGCCATTGGTTGGCGTCAGGAAGGGCATCTGGCCAAGAAATTTCTCACTGCCAAATCCAAGCCCCTGTGAAGGGCACCGTTCAAGCTCCAGTTACTGGGGGAAAATGACGTTAAAAAAAATAAATTGATTTTTAAATAAATGGTCAGAATATGGCGCAGATATTTTTAAGGATAATCAAGGAGAAAAACCCTTACTAATTAAAAATATGATGGCTCACCCTGTCCCAAAAGAAAGAGTGAAAGAAGCAGTAAGAAAACAGAAGCAAGGAAAGACCGCAGGACCAGATAATATGCTAGTAGCAGTGATTAAATCTTTGAAGGAAGACCAATGTAAATTTATTTTTATAGCATTGCCTAAAACACCAATTGCCACAGAATGTAAGCTACATAAAATAATCAGCCTCATAGGTCACTCTATGAAAATATTACTCAAAAGCATGAATGTCTCGAATGAGGAGCTGGGGCGTAATGGAAAGGTTAGTGCAGCTGCACCGTAACCAAGAGGTTCCGGGTTCGAGCAGGCGAAAAGAAGTTGGAACTTTACAAAAGAAACTGCAAGTGATTGGCATCATGAAGGGCATACAGCCAAGCAATTCCTCACTGTTAAAACAAAAAAATGAGTTTCCGCCCCAGTCGCTGGGGAAAATGACGCTAAAATATAAATATATCAATGGTTCGAATGCGAAAAGGATTAGGATGAAGATAGCTAAAACACATTTTGCTACCTGACAAAAATATAAGAATTATTGAAAGAGGAATGAGACAAGGATGCATGTTTTTAGCTAATTTTTTAATATAAACAGAGAAATTTATCTCAAAAACTTTAGAGACATTCCTGGACTTTAAATAGATAACAAGTAAATTAAGACAATCATAAAAATCTCAGATACGCGGATGATCAGTGTTAATACCGGAATTAGAAGAACAACTTCAGAGACTGTTCAATATTTTTGTTATAAAGAATTTAAAATGGGACAGTGTCCTGGAAAACACCAAATGTATCGCAGTCTTTAAGACAACAATCTATCCCAAATGTAACCTTGTCGGTAGAGGATAGAAATTCAAACAAGTTACGAAGTTCGAATCTCTAGGGTATCTGATACAAAATATGGTAGGTGCAAACGTGAAACAAGGAAAAGAACTGCGGTGGCCAAGGACTTATGACACAAAATGAACCCAATATTAAAGAATAGAAATATCTCAATGGATACTAAAATCATGATCTTGAAAGCATTTGTGTGGTCGGTGCTTTTAAACAGCTATGAATAATACTGGACAATAAACAAATATATAGCCAGAAAACTAGACGCAAAGAAGATGTCGTTCATCAGAAGAGGGGTAAAATCAAACTAATCAGTCCTGAAGGACGTTAATTTGAAAAAAAAATTAATTAAAATAATAAGACAAAAACATTGCCGTTTTTGGACATACATGTCATTTTCCCCCAGCAATTGGGGCTCAGACGGTGCCCTTCAGAGGGACTTTGATTTGGCAGTGAGGAATTTCTTGGCCGGATGCCCTTCCTGACGTCAACCAATGGCTTTTTTTTTGTTTGCAAAGTTCCAAATTCTCTTCGACAGCTCGGGGAATCGAACGCGGAACTCTTGGTTACTGTACAGTTGCACTAACCATTAAGCCACGGACCTGTGGTCAGAAAATCTTAGAATATCTATTTATCTATCTAATATTTATTAAATTGTCGTTGAACGTGTACATTCATTGACAACAGAGACAACAACCATGCCTTTGTTGACTGAGAACAAATTTAAGTAGAGCTGCATGATCGCTAATGTCTGCTTCAGACACGGCAACTGATCATGATGAGGGGGATAAACTTCTTGCATCTCGGAAGACTGGAATCATCACTCTTTGGTGAAAAATTCTTAATTTTTAACAAAATGGATAGGTTGACAAGTATAGTTTGATCAAATTTGGTCTCATTCCACACGATTTTTATCTTCTTTTTTTTTCATATGTGCTAGACGATGAAATCAGTGATTTGAACCAAAGCAAGGTTCAAATTTCCCATGTTTCGTTGGTTTTTAAGTAGTTGCTCACAGTTTATTTAACAATTCCTCGGGTCGTATATTTTCTGACCTCAGCCCTGGCTGCTTGATGACCGGATGTCTATTGAAAGAAGTGTAAGCTTACATAATGTGTTCATTCTACACCATGACTTTAACAAGCAAATCCTGGTTTTTATTAAATATTGGGAGTCTGAGTTATGTAACTTACTACGTGTTGGAGCATAAGATAGGTCATTAGCAAATTACTGCGTGTTGGGTCATAAGAAAGGGTATAAGCAAATTACTGCGTGTTGGGGCTTAAGAAAGGGTGTAAGAAAAATTACTGCGTGTTGGGGCATAAGAAAGGATATAAACAAATTACTGCGTGTTGGGGCATAAGAAAGGATATAAACAAATTACTGAGTGTTGGGGCTTAAGAAAGGGTATTCCTCACTATAGATATGTATATATCTTAAAGTCAAGATAATTAACTTAGAAAAAATTTCTTCTAGATGTAAAAGGCACAGAAAATAAAGCTTGCAATCATCACATATGATTGCTTTTATCCCAAAAGATAAGTAACGTTATGAGGTTGAAGGTAGATACTGTATGATTCTCACTCGGGTTATTTGTGAAGACCTGAGTTGAACAAAAACGTTTTCCTGACAGCTACTAACAGTTAATAGAAAAGGCAAGTTTTGCTCCTCAGGAATACAAGTCATACGTAAAGTATAGGCAATATGGTCTATCTTAAGAACCATGTGTTTGGTTTTTCCTGAAAGTACAGGATATTACATTTATTTTGTTAATGGTTTTCCTTGCAAGTGCAGGATATTAAACTTATTTTGCTAAGTAGATTTGGTATTTATATTCATTTAGTTGGCTTATTATATTTGAAACCTTTCCTTCAAAAAACACAGACGATTAAGATTCGCGATACCTAAACTATTGTTCTGTGTTATTATAAGAAAGTTGTGGCTTATAATACGAGAAAATGTAGCTTGCTAGATAGGAACCAAAATTGTACTTTTGTTTTAAGTATGTATGAGCATTACATCCGGTGTAATTTCATATAACTCTTAGAAAATAATTTTGTAATATGTTTTATGTGATAGATTGAATCCCAAAAGGATATAATTATTTGAATTCAATATTGTAGGGTTGATTTTTGATTCGTCCAAGTTGATACAAGAAGTGACCTTGAGTAATAAATCAGTAAAAAGTGTTTATTTGAGTTCAGATCACGTTTCATCTTATGTTGCCTCGTTTCGAACCAGCACAGAGATGGTAAAGAATAAAATGATTTTCCTTACAGCATGCTTATTTAAATCAAACTAACTGATACAGATTAAATCGAAGTATCTAAACCAAGAGCCAGGATACAAGGATATCCTTAAGAGACAAGAAAAGGAAATATGATATCAAAAAGGAGTGGAAAGTACGTGTCATAGCTCACAGGGAAGTGATTACAAAAATCCGGCAAAAGAGATCAAGACTAGGGTAGTAAGGGGTAAACGAGGCAAGGAAATACCACGAAAGAAATAGCAAAACGTCTTCAAAAGAGACTTGCGTGACTGTTACGTGACAGTCACGTGAAAGCGGGAGCTTCAGCAATAAAGAACATTGGGGAAGAAGAATTCAGATGACCGACCCTGATTTATCAGGACAAGGTCTGAAGAAAAGACGAAGAAGAAATGAAAGGAATCTATTAAATTTGTTAATCCTACGAATGTTGGGTTTACAGAGTGAATGTTTTCTTGTGAGGATAGAGTCCTGATTACCTAAAAAGGATTGAGAGAAAATCGGGGTGACCAAATTATGAAAAGTATGACAAATATTGCAAACTGATTTAGTTACAGTAGTGGCCGAGCTGCTAAGCTAGCAGATTACCATGCAAGAGGTTCGCGGTTTGAGCCCCTGCTACACCCCTGGAAATACCACACCCAATATGTGTCTCCTTTATATGTAGCACACAACCAAATTTGTACATATTCCCGGTGATAAAATTTGGAGAAGGAAGAAATCGATGGATTAAAAAGATGAAAACGTACAGAGAAAACAATTATTAACTAAGAAACCCTCTGGGCCACAGTGTTTTCAAAACCTCGCTAGGGGTAGAAGAACTGAAAAACAGGCAAAAAATTGCACCCGGAAAACATGGTAAGCCTGTTACACACTGAATATTCGAGTGGAAGAAAAAGGAGTACACGGAACGCGGATGAATGAAAAAAAGCTTCAAGAAAAATGCAGAATTATTGGTAAAGAGATAACCTTCTTACATATCTAAGAAAATTAAACTCTTGCAATCCATTTTTCTTTGTCAGTTTAGTGATAAAAGGATTTTTAACAAAAGACCTACCTCATGTTTTAACTTACTACAATGACCTGACTGTTACAAGACAATGCTTATTAATTGGGTCGGTGGGGTCAAAGGTGTAGAGCTTTTTTGAGGCGCGATCTTTGTGTGAAATATTTGAGTATTGGTCAAGAAATAGGACCAGAGATGCTTTGACATCAATTATAATATTATATTTCATTTTAAAATTTTCCACGATACGCCTTAGACCAAGGATGGGCAACCTACGGCCCGCGAGACCATAAAGTTATATAATTTTTTTGTTAGCAAATATAATTGTCTAGCGGTTGCAGATATCGAATGTATTGAATAAAACATATAACTTTGTCAAACTTGAGATTCAGGAAAACCTTTTTCACTTGCACAATTGTGAGCAACACTTCGGTAGCTACACACCGGTGCGATTTCTCACGGGTGCAGTTTTGACTGCGTGTAAACGGGCAAACCAGTGTGGTTTCACTCCACTTTCGCAGCGAGGACGGCAATACTGACAGAGAGGTTAATTTACATAATCTGTCTTTTGTTTTTTCTCTTTGTTTCTCGCTTTTCTTATTACGTTTGGCCCGCGTAAAGAAAAGTTTTGAAGGATCTGGCCCACTCCCGGGGAAGGTTGCCCACCTCTGCCTTAGACCAACACCAAAGTATCTCTGAACGTCACTTTTTAGATATACTGGAATAACATATAACTATTACAACGGAGCCACTTCACAGTGTTTATTAACGCTGTGGGTCATAAATTACAAAAGCCTAAGACGTCGCCACTAATCCTTTCATAAGCCACGTCTGCCCACCCTGTTTGTTTTACTTTGACCTTACTTTGCACATTTCTCCTTTGACTACAAGTACACGTGTTGTCTAAATACAAAACTAAATACAATAGATGCAAATTAACGGAAATTAATGTTATACAATATGGAAAACTTGAATGCATGCTAAGTCATTTAATAAGGCGACACCAAAAAGGATGGTAAATGTCATATCCCAGTGCAAAATCGACAGCAGAAAAGTGTAGTCAGTTAGCGCCTCAAAACGAGTACATTTCAAGTTGTCAAATGAAGCAAGAGCCAAAAACTTGCAAAGGAGGCTAACTTAAACGAGGCTGTGTAAGCAGCTTGACTGCATATTTTCAAGGAGACACAGCACCCTGTTGTAGTTTAATGAAACCCTAACTTAGAACAGCAACTCATTTGGAAGATCAGCCGGCACTTATGCATTAATATATAACGTATGTGTCGTAATATAACAAGGCAAAACAGGAAAGTAAATGTTCCAGCCTTACAACCTGAACAAAACGTTTTGCGTGATAGAGGCTTAACCTAAGTTGGCAGCCTCCTGTGCTAATTCAAATTATATTTGATATGATTTGATTACTCTTGATTTACTACCAACTCATTACATAGGTCATTAACACTTAATGGATGATCAAAACCATGCAAAAACTAAAAACAGTCCCCAAAGGTTCAAAATAAACAAAAAAAATCTGCCCATTTGTAGATTCAAATGAGCCGGTAGAACCTTCAATGAATTTATGTGATCGTTGATCTGTGTTGATTACTTTAACCATCAACTTACTTAATTGGTCACTTACAATTGGTAATCAGGTGACTGGATACCATTAAAAATATTTCTTGTTTACAAAACTACAAAGCAGATTTTACAAATACGAAACATAAACAAGATTGGTGGCCTAATTTGGTCTAAAACTTGAGAGGTAAGAAATCTGAGGTGAAATGCTCACTTTCAGGACAGAAGACAACGAAGTAGAGGCTCAAAATGCTTCTTGATAATTACAGTCTAGCTTGTTCTAACATTGTATTGGGTGAAAACACCTTTTCAGAATTCAAAATAGCTGGAGTACGCTTAAAAATACAAACTTGTTGTTAGGAAACTATCCCCAGCGGACTGTTGATTTTAAAATTTGGTAAATTCGCGCATGGTGGAGTCATTATAAGCTTCTTAAAGTAGGTAATTTTCAAAAGTTAATCAGTGGGAAGGGAATAAGGTTATTGCGAATACAAAATGATCAGCGCTTTTAGGTGAAACTCCAAAAAAAATTCAACCTACATTTTGTACCTTTTAAAAAATTTACCTGATCAAAATTTATTTGACTTTATGCACGCAAATATGCAGTGTAATCCTTTTGGAGACAAATTTCATCTGTTCAAATTTTTGCTGGAAATAAAATATGGATTGCTAAAGTGCATGTTATCAATAGCCTGCAAATGATACAAGCCTGCGTGGGTTCCAATAAAGACCAACCTCCACGTGGTGACGCCTGGATGCTAATCAGCTGAGTTTTCCTAACTGGTCAGTTTCAAGCTGTTCTTCCGTACCATCGAAGAAATCGATCTCGTCGCTCCTGTGAGTTCCAATCTGGTTCGTCGTCGATTTGGAGTTTTTTGATGCTGTGTCCCCCGGTAGGTAAGTGAAAGCTGATTGTTTCTCTTTCTTTCAAAGCAAATCTGCCTTGCTTGTGGGTTGCTGGTGTTCTTCAGTATCGCCTTGCCGGTATGTATAGGTGGCACTAAGGAGAAATCCTGGAAAATCTCGAGTGATAGGATAACAACTGTTGGCTCTATCTCACAAATGAAAAATCAATCAGAAAATGTGCGTATCCGACGCCCTTGTAGTTGAGAGGGACATTCCCGGTGCAACCTGCGTACTTGGTCACACATACATTCTAGAGATGCGCGGCTGTGAGCTCCGGGGAGGTTGGGCTCTAGTTTCATGCAGCCGAATCAAAGTCATCGGGGTAGCCTTCAACTCTGCTTCAAGCAGATTACACGATAACAACAAGAAGCCTGGTCATTTCATACACACAAAAAGAGTTCTTTCGATTTCGAAAAGAACGACAACGTAGAGCTTTTTTTCTACATCGCAAAAAAGAAAAACCTTGCATAAGTGAAAGAAATTGGTTGTGAATTTAGTTTGTTTTAGACTTATGGTGATTTCGGCGAAAGCAAGTCAGTCTCATATTGGCTTGCAATATTAAGAGGAAGTAGTCTGATTCTATTTTCAGGATACATACTTACTTCATATAAATAGGAGTATGTTAATAATGAGCTTCAACTGTACATGAAAGTAGCCAAAGGGATAAAGCAGACTTTGATGTTCTTGAGTAGCCGACTTCCTTTCTTGATGTATTTTAATGTGAGAAGTATTTTTGTAGTGAGGAAGGTACCTCCAGTAAGTAAATCAGTGTATTGAAAATAGGAATAAAAACGTTGTGTTGAATAACATTGCATGTGTGTGTTAAAAATAGTTATGTTGTCAAATGGAACATTACATTCATCTTTGCCTTAAACTTCTGCCAGGTACAATCGAAAGAATCAGTTTAGAGAAGACAAGATTCTTTATAAGGATATAGGTACTTCTCCTCGTTTTGTAACTTACATGTAACATGTCTATTTGTGTTTTCAATACGCAAACGGTTATTAAACAACCAGGGCTATGGTCCCATAATTTTATACATCTTGACGGTTCCTCATAAAAAATGTAAGTGACAACACAAAAATACATACCGCAGGTAAATTGAACTTTCTTTAGCTTATATCACTACCTTCTATTATCTAGCACTTACGACAAGGTTGTATGAAAATAAAGTGTGAAAGAAACCAGATTTGATCCAAGCTTGTCAAATTATCGATTTAGTTAGAAATTGAAATATTTTTTTTTCTAGGGAGTAATGTTATTTGTCTTTTCAAGTGCCAATTAAGCAACTCATTAGCAACTTTGATGGCTAAGATGTTAGATGTATTATTTTTTAATTTGAGACCTTTTTCTGAGTCAATTTCCTTATTTTGTAAAAAGAATCTATAGACGAGCATGTAATACCCCGTTAGTCACCTGGTTTCCTAGTATTTTTTATAATCTCTGACTGAAGTAGTGACATCATATTGTTACTGATAAATGATTTTTGGACATGAATGAGATTTGCCTTATGTTGTTCAAAAAATACCACTGATTTGTTGCTAGTTGTTATAAAACGCGGTTTTTGTACGAGAGACTGGAGCGAGCGAGGACCCATGCCACAGCTGAAATTTCAGGGAATGAAAGTTAATTGATTTGATAACAGGTGTATAAAATTTGTGACACTTTGTGTATCTTTTAACTTGACAATAAATGTATCAAATTTGTCACACTTTGAGTATTTTTTCAATTGACAATAATTGTGTATAATTTTGTGACACTGTGTTTTTTTAGATCACTTTAAGGTTGTTTGTTTTGACTTTGACTGCAGTAAATCAATACAACCTCGGACATTTTCCACATCTCTGATGCGGACATCTATCTGCTTATTGTATTTGCATGCATGGTGACCGTTTTAAAGTCAACTTCAGTAAACGGACAGAGGGCAAAACGGAATAGAATTGAAGAAATAAATGAAAGAACTATACCTCATTTAATTATCCACTTGGTAATGAATAGTTTGGGTTATCTCCTGCAAGTGGAAGTACACGAATTTACATGTATACTGTACATCTATAGTGATGTTGCTATTTTATCAATCTGCAAAAATATACATTGATAAAAGCGTTTGCTCTATAGATACTTGCTATATTCAGGTTCTGTTTAGGTCTCCCTCGAGATACTGGATATCAAACTTTTTTTCAAAGTAGATTTAGTAGCTATGTTTATAGATATTTAGGTCCCATGAGATCCGAGATATTTTTCTGTTGTTGTTTTGAGAAAAGTGTAGCTTGTGTCATCAGGGAGTGTAGATGGCTGAATTGGGGCTGGCATTGTGCTTTTATTTTAGCAGTGTGTATATACAAGTTCCCATGACATCTGTTGAAGTTTAATGTTATTGTGATTAAGGTATTTTGCGATGCTTTTGATGCCAGTGATTGCATTCTTCATAAATATAATTATCTGAGTTGAATTTTATAGGGGTTTATTTTTGGTTTGTCAAAATTGATAGGAAGAAGTGAAATTTACATGAAAATGTGTAAAAAGAGTTTCTTTAAGTTTAGCTTCCGTTTCACCTTTTGTTGCCTCTATTCGAACTAACATAAAGGAAGTAAAAAAAATAGGATTTTCCTGACCTCTGCTCTGCTGAGGACCCGAAGGTATAGTTGAAACCTGGGAATGAAGGACTGTAGAACAGAGAAAACAAGACTTTAACATAGAAGGGTTTTGAAGTTGAACAGGAAAATAGACCAGTTGTTAAAAATAGGAATAGTAGGTATAAATGAAGAAAAACTAAAACATTACAAAATAGAATTTGAAATATAAAGCAAGTTGAATTAGCATAACAGGATATAATTATTGTAGACGATTTAATAGGGAGTTACGACAGAGAAACGAATGATAAAGAATGCAATATCATCTACAAATATAATGAGAATATACCATGTGCAGTATGGCAATTAGAAGAAGCTTTAACGAAAAGAACCGGGATCGCACTTATCCACCACGGGAGTCATTATTTACAGTCATATGTTCCACTTTCAAGAAAAACCTACGAGTTCCATATACATTCCTCTCCCCAAGGATTTGACAAACAAGAAAGCGTTGCTCAATATATAAAACAACGACAGCAAATGTTCCCTCTGGTAGGTCTTAGCTGCTCCTCACCCTATTCGATATTGGGAAAATGCAAAACGTGTAATTCAATAACGTCTCTGTGAACCAGAATTGGATAAAACCAGCATCACGTTTCCCACGAAGATCAAAGATAATAGCCGCTTTGAAAATCTGAATGCTTATATCTCCGTCAACGTTTTTGACTGGGGCAACAGAGAAGTGCTCCATCTCCATATCACTCGGGAACATCTCCACCGTGCAAACTTGCTCTTGTTTCCGAAAGGTACGAAACAACATTACTGTGTTGTGTTAAAACAGAAATGATCAAACATGAGATTATCCACTCGGATTACAAGACTTGTTTCTTTGATAAAAAACATTTAAGCATGGCATGAACAGATCAACTCTTCTTATCATCTTCTTTGCACTTCACATATGAGAAAAACTTTGCAATCTGCATACAATGACAAACGTAACCTTTTCAATGAGGGTGTTACCTCACTTTTCCATGGTCACCACAGTATTATTCCTATCTAACACCCCTTTGAGAAAGAATATTCTACTTCCTTAACTAAATATCGCGTAGCTTTTCTTTCTGACAGCAATTGAACGAGTTGCCCAGATGTAAAACTCAAGTTCCGATTGATTCTGTCCTAAACCAGGGCCCGCGCTACCGGGGGGTGGCACGGCCCACACTTTTTTGCAAAATAAAAAAAATTTCGCTAAAAAATTTTTTTACATTTCTTTTCTAAATAACAAGATGTCTTTTTGTAGCATTTGTTTGCACTGTCTGCGCGTGCCATATAAAAATGCTAGCCCCTCTCTAAAAAGAAACAGCTGAACTTATTTGAAATATTGGATTTGTTCAAATAGTCTTGTTTTATAAACATCTTCCTTTGGTAAGCGAAAAAATAATGTTCAAAGTGTACGGTCATACTAGAAAATAGAGCGCGCTTAATTTAGAGGGGTTTTCATTTAAACAAAAGAATAAAACAATAGGAATATACGCAACAGCCTTCTCTTTAAATCATTCTTCCAGCTGCTTCCAAAAAATCATCGACAGCTACTCGAATTTGCAGTCGTTCTGGGATCTTTGCCTTGCAGAAAATCTGACAAAGGAAGTTAGATCCAGAATTATTGGTTGCAAAGGCCAAATGAAGAGTTTTTCGTTTTTCTTTGGCTTATGTTTAGGACAGAGATTATTCAGTTTGACTTACAATCTGTCGAAAACTTTGCAGAAAGAAAGTATGTCAACAGTAAGTGGCCACCGACTTGCAATGCTGACGAAAGAAACCGTGGATCATATGAGGTCAGAAGAAAATTTCAAGCTGTTCTACGCGTCATTTATCAAGAAAGCCTTGCTGAAATCAAATGTTGCACTTCCAGCGTTGCCGCGCAAAAGAAAGAGGCCCAACTATTCGATATTAGTGTATGTCGAAGGTTACAAACAAGATACTCCCGTACACCACCCCAAAACACCCGAAGACCATTATAGAGAGATTTATAATGAAGCCATCGATTCTGTCAGCCAAGCCTTGATGACAAGATTTGATCAAGAGAGCTACAAAGCGTTTTCAGCTCTTGAGCAGCTCCTTTTGAAAGGCATAGAAAGTAAATCGTACGACGAAGAGCTGACCGCATTGAATAAATTCTATCCTGGTAATGTTGATACCACCACCCTACCAGCAGAGTTTGAAATTTTGAAAACCATTTCAAAGGGAGAAAGCCCAACGCATGCAGCTGAAAGCTTCACAATAATGAAAGCAAGACAGAGCGAAAGGAAGCTCATGCCAAACGTCACCAAAATCGCCAAACTTCTCGTTAACGGTGCAACGAAAAGAACACCCGAAAGATCCTTTTCTACCGCACGGAGGTTGAAAACTTGGTTGCGTTCGACCATGAAACAGAAGAGGTTCAACTCACTGGCAACCCACCCTGAACACCTATAAGAATTTAACTGATAAAATTGATTTTGTCAAAGTAGGAAATTTTTTGTTGATTCTTAAGAGATGCGAAATAATTATCTTGGAAAATTTGTTACGGAAGATCTTTAAAACTTAAAAAAAAATTAAAAAGTTTCTTTCTTGCTTCATTTCTACGTTTTCTTTGCAAAGAAATATCCATTATTTTTCGGCAAATCAAAACAAAAAGGAAGTGGTTTTAGCCAAATGAGACATATAAAAATCGAAAATTATCCACCGTCGGCGCAAACCATGGTTGTACCTCCATAGTCACTATATCGGCTGGCCCCCTCACTTTCAAAATCAAGGCGCGGGGCCGGTAAACACAAACTGGTTCCGTTTAAACAATAATCAGTTCCGTGTTACCATGACGAAGACGGTGTTTCTGTATGCTAATTACCTACATAGTAGATATGGAAATAAAATGATGTTGATTTTCTAAATACGTTGAAAAAAGGATGGTGTTCAGTACATGGGGCTATCTGAAGTAAAATAACATCAAATAGGCTTGACGCCATGCGAGTAATTAAAATGAATGAAAGAGAAGAAGAGGTGAATAACAAACTGAAAAACTAAATAAGTATGTACGAATAGCAGCACCGCAAACCTCATCCCCTCTCAATGTTTGGCATCATCTGTGTCCCTTGCAACTTGAAGTGGTTGATAGTGATATTGGAAACAACAAAAGATAGAATTTGAAAACAGGATACACATTCTAACTTGATATTACTGGAAAAGTTAAAACAAATAAAAGTAAACTGTATATATTTAGTTTATTATACACGGCTTTATATATATAAATATATATATATGTATATATATAGTATAAGTAGCATTTGCTTACAATTTTCTACAGGACGATATATAGCTGATAAGTATATCGACCGACTCTTCCAATTAAAGGTATTTTTATTTGATTTTATAGGTTTTATTGAATTGACACGTATGACAGCAACTTGCAACACTAACGAATATTAAACAGTAACGAATTGTGGTGGGACTTCCAAAGAATTTCTTACTAGGCGATTATGTTCATGATGAAGGCAACTGTTACTTGATTTATGATTTATGACAAACAACTGAACACTTACATCAGGTCTCTGACAAGCAATAAAAAAATGTCTGCTGAGATCAGACAGTGGAAGAAAGAATAATAAACTCCACTTTGACAATGCTCCAATCATGTAAAGGGAAAATGTGTATATCAAAGAAGAAAGATACCAGTTTTGAAAAGAACTGTCATCGTGACTCCCATTGAGTATTTTACAATGGATTTTCTCGTCATTTTCACCCAGCCTCGTTACCACTGCTTTTTACTTGGTTGCCTAATTTATGCAAAAGCAAGAGTATAAATTTTCGAATTCTGTGTCTGTTGTGTTTTAACCGTTAAAAATTCCATATTTTATGTCAAAAGAAAACAGAGTACGCTGACCAATTAACGCTATCAAACGTCTTTGTGCAAAACGGTATTGATAAAACGTTAAGCAAAGTAAAAGTATTTAGTTTAAAGTTTTTTAAATGAACCACCTGGCTTTATACGTCCGAGTTGGGTATTGGCAAAGACACGGCATATTTCAAAGAAATTGTCAAGTTTCCAGCCATTTTATTTAAGTGTTCTATTTTGTATAACGTTACCCGAGAATTGTTTGTGGGGACCGGATTAGAAGGTTGTCTTTTTTACACTTTTATTGTAAATTTTGGGTTCTTTCTGGTTTAGGATAATATAGTTTAACTTGGTACAGTAAATGGTATGTTATTGCTCAAAATTGTACTGCTGTCGAAGTAAAAATGAAATTTGCTGTCTTGAGTTGTTATTCTTCACTTTAAAGAACTGACTCACTTTGCGTTACTGTCAAAAATGTCTGATGAGGCAGAGAAGCGAATTTTGACGTCAAAACATTTGCAGTTGTTGTGTCTGTGATCACATTGTGCCAACCAGTTGTTTGGAAAGAACATGTAAGGTGAACCTCGACAACTTGATCCATTTCCGTGACTTTTCACAGCAATGCAGGGTGGTTGTATGAGAATTTAAAAGGAAACATTTCATAAGAAAGGCTTGCAATGTCAAGTGTTGTTTATTCAGTTAACACATCAAACGGTGGGTTGAAATGGATTCTAAGATATCCACTATGTTAATGGTCAAGTGAAATTCTTGGCAGTTTATCAATAGGAAGTGTTTTTCATTTTCTTTTCTATTAAATTTACATCCTTTTTCTGCCTTTCTAGCAATAAGATATTGTTGACAGAAAAGAATCATTGGCAAAAATGAGTAACAAGACGGCCAGGATGGGTAATGGTGAGCGTGGTGCTTCACTTTAATATGGCAACGTATTTATTCATGGACATAAACCAACTGCATCAATGAGAGACGACGCGGCAGAAAATGCGATGTCGATTCAACACAATCGCTTCGTCAAACCCATGGCGAAGATGCCTTAATTCTATTTAAATTCCACGAAATGTGTTTCTCTTCAGGTTCAGTAATAAACAAGATGAACAGTAATCAAACAAGATGAACAGTAATCAAACAAGATGAACAGTAATCAAACAAGATGAACAGTAAACATTTTATCAAAACAATTTATGAAATCACAGGCCCAGGGAAGACAAATAATTAAACCAACCTATTGCCCAGCAGGTATGCAATATCCGCCACCAGCAAGAAAAACAGGAAACATCCTGCTGTGGAAGTAAAACTCTTAAGAATAGGAGCCCTTGCCGAAATGCTGACATTCAAATAACTTGGAACAACCAAACACTGCCGGAAAGGAGTTAAAGGATTTCCAAAGCCTGGTCAAATGGCTTGAGTTCAGACGTCTGGTTTGACAGAAAATGTGTACCCAACCGTAGATCCTTATTTCTTATAAGTCGGCGATAAGATCTCCATTGTTATATTAGACATGGTTGATTAAAGGCTCATTAACAGACAGATTGTGTTCTTGTGAGATGGAGATGCCAAATACCGATGGTAATAAGACGAGGGATCTGGGAAGAATGAAAAAGTAACAACCGAATCAAAAGTGATTGCTGTCAAATGTGTTATGGAAAAGAAAAGGCAAGAATGGTTTGAACATGTTTTCCGCCGGGAAAAGAATGTGGAGATCTGTAGTGTGTTTGAAATGGTGATAGAGGGAAGTCGAAGGCGTGGGAGACCCTAACACAGATGGAATGATACTATCAATTCCTACCTTCAATGGCTTGATCTTGACAGGAAAGGTGGGGGAAAGAGGAGAAAATGAAGAGGTATGGTGGAACTAAGAGTGGAGCATAAGCACGCCACCCGGGCGGGACCAGACACTACTTGTGCTGGTATGCCTAAAATTCACATGCATTTTTTTCAAATTTTTAAAATAATTTTGCGTTTTTATGCCCATGAAAACAATTTATTATTTGCATTAGCACTCCAATAAAAAGCAGTTTTACGCTTGGATTCCTTACATTTTTTATGGCATAATTTTCAGTAGTTTATATAAAATACATAATAATAATTTGCGTTATTCTCTCCATAAAAAGCAGATAAGAATCGTCGCGTTTTATCGCTTCGAAAGCATTTTTATTTAGGATCAGTCAATCAGACAATAGTAATCACCTGGTAGTCAGTCTAACTAAATCCATAGCATACTTACAACCTGATCTATTATTTTGAATTCATAATCTCATTGTGTGTTCAAAATCCTAAAACCAAGGATTCCCCACGGTAAACTTGCTTTGTATTCAAGGTCAGTAGAAGTTTCCAGCTGCTCTAAGAGCTATGACAATGCAATAATATTTATCATAAAATAACATTTAAGAAATCTCATAATTAAATTTTTAGTAAGGCTTACTTGAAAAGTTTATCGATTAAGTTTTTCAATGAGATTAGCTCAATCGAATAAGGAATATGTTGCTGTATCGTAGGGCATGATTTAAAATTGCCTTTTTAATCTAATAGTAACAATGAACATTTCCAACAGACAATATTATGAGATTTCAGGCAATGACATGTACAAGAGGCGCTTATTTACATGGAGTACTTTATTTGTCCTTTTTGTAGCAAAGAAATACACGAATCTGATAACAAACGAATACAATAATTATGTTGTGATAAACAGTAACTCATTAACCATGATGCTATGCATGTATATATCTGACGTGCTTCCGTGTTAGGTCATGAAAATGTCGAAGAATTCAAAGATTTTTCTAAGGATGGATATAAAATTGTTAACAAATCAATGTACCAACGTAAGTATTACAAGTAGCATGAAAATGCCGATTCTGGCAGATTTTTATTCAACCATCAATAAACCATAAAAATTGCAAAAATTCAACCATCAATCAACCACATGTCAATTTTGGCGCATTTTCCCCACCATAACAAGGTTAAAACATGTCCCATCATCCACAGCATGGTTGAAAGAAGGTTATTCGCACAAGGGGATGTAAGGCAAAACTTCGAAAATCCTCCGCTGTCCTATCATGTCCTATTTCGGTCCTCATTTTGCCTTGTTGTGTCCATATGCCCGCATGTGAATTCTAGGAAGCTCGGCAATTTCGGAGAGCTTTAGTTTTGTGTAACTCAAAAAGGATATCTAACCACAGGTTTGTCGCGTAGTGTCTATGTGCCAGCGTGTGATTCCCATCTTCCTTGATAGTTCTCTTGTTGTCATTAGCAGAAAAACAAAAAAAATTCCCAGATTCATCAAATTTAAAAAATCACAAAACACCACCCACAACAAGGTCATCGCATCCAGAACAACAGTCAAAACCCATTTGCCAGCCATAACAATGGTCCAAATCTTTCAAATATACAAGTAATCCCAATACAGGCCACCTGAGCACTCCTTTGCTGAACTAAAACAAGAAACCACACAGGTCACTGTTACTGTTTATTCTGCAAATTTTCGAAGCCATGAATATTTCTTAAAGAGTTCATTCACCTCATTGATGGTTGTCTGCAGTCTTTTTTCATCACATTTGATGTCAAAACCTATTGTATCAGCATTTCTTTGTGATGCTCGAAGCAAGGGATTGTAAATTTCTCTGATAATTTCCATTTTTAGTAGACAAAATTATATTCTTTCAACTATTTAAAAAACATCTATCTATTACCTATCAATCCAAGGCCAATTCAGTTTGTCCTACACTTGTTTCATAATTCTGTCATATTCACATTCAACTTTATTTCGGCCTTCACAGTGTCCTGATTCTGTAAAAACTTGTGACGTTTATGATAAATATTTAGACTATTTTTACAGTTTTCCCCACGCAGAAATTCTGTCAAAGCATCTTCTTGTGTTCCGAAACCCTTCATTAAATGTAACTCCCCGTACTCAAATTTCATATTAAGATTGTTCAGCATTTGAAAAAAATATCTGCATGTACAGTGTTGTGTTTGTTTGTCCGAATAAAAATTTCCATTATTATTAATCTTAAATACAGTGTATTGTGAGACCTGGCAAGCATTTCACCACATAATTTACAAAATTCAACACATTCGTTGTCGTCTTCGTGCGTGTATTCATGTTTACATTCCATTTTTCACACAACAGTCGTTTTCAAAACTGCATTCTTTACAAACCAAAAGTCCATAATAGCCAGCGAAGCATTTTAATCCAGTTACTTCTACATATTACTAAGTCATGGAGACACTGAAGAAATAAGCACTCATAACAAGTCCAAACCAGTAAAAACCAACTTTGACTGCATATGAACAAATAGGTCAAAGACGTGTGAATTGAGTGCTCACTAAACAGTTCAATACAGTAAACATTACAAATGGTCAAGAAGGGTGAGTTATTTTTCTTAATTTTTTGGCAGCCCCAATAATTTAAAAAGTCCACCGACAAAAGGTATTTGACCGAAGATTGAACCTCCTTCACACGCGTTGTCACCACTTTTTAAAAATAAGTCATCACCATATTGTGCTCTGTATGCGTTTGGATTTAAAAATAGACCTTGACCAGTGTACGCCCCATGAATACATTTCATCGTTTTTCTGCACAATAAAACCCACCCTTATTTTCTAACCCAGAACCAGCTATTCCTTTTTCAATTCCACCAGACATCAAGCCTGTAGCCAATCCACGTAGAACTGTATTAGCAAGAAAGGGTTGTGCTCTTGATACCAATCCAGCTAATCATCTAAAAAACCCACCTTCAACTGTGAGGTCACCATTTATCTGTCTTACTGATAAAGTCAAAGTAACACCTTTGTTTTGTCTCTTTGCTTTTTCAATTTGGTTTATCTGGGCTTGGGTTAACAAAATCATATTTTCGTCATTCAAATCATTCTTACTTAATCTGAGGTAAACAAACACCCTTTTCAGTTTCAGTTGCATTACGCAGCTTATCCTCTTGAGCATTTAAGATGTTTACATTGTATTTCATAAAACTCATGTTATTTTTGTATTTGAAGTATCATATTTATTTTCCCTCTTTGGTATGAATGTCACGATACCCTATTTTTTTCTACTCGTTCATTCCAATATTTCTTTACTAATGACTGGTGGTTTCATTAACTTGTTCGTCATGTTGGGCCTCGCTTTCGGTGTCTTTGCGTGACCGCCTCTCTTTCGTGCCTTTGTGGCATCTCGAACTGTGCCCTGACTGGTGTTTTTTCTTATATTTTCTCAAACATACCTTTCCTGCTTTCTTAACTTTGTATGATTCAGTTTAATTCGCAGTTCCTGTTTAAATCCATATATACGCAAAATCTCACATGTTTTACAATGATTAATTATTAACATTTGTCCAGGTTAGTTGTCTTGGATAGTTCTCACCAAAACCACTTTTTGATAAAAGCGAGTACAAGTCAGGATTCAAACTACCATTAACGTATGAATGCCCGGTGGTACTGTGTTTATATTTACGATATTATTTTCACCCTCAACGGTCCATGTATATTTTTGATGCTTGAATCCCAGGACTGAGGCAACGCTGTTTACAGGTGTAAAGTCAACCTTATTTTTTGTTTGTGATTGTCGGAATACATTTCAAGGTGTTTCTCTTTGCAGATATTGTAATTACATTTTTAGCAAAACCAAGAATTTTTAGTTGACCTTGGATATATGTATTTATCGCACTTGATTCGGAGGCTTCTTTCGGAATAGTTTTCTGATGATTTCGCTTTTCATCGTTAAATACTGGAATATTGGGAAAACTCCACGCAATCTCTAAATTAACAAGGGATATTTCATAATTTTTGTTTTGATCCAGTCCAAAAAGTTAATTGAATTGTGTGTCAACTCTAGTTTCACGTTCACTACTGATAAACGTAGAGCCTGGCATTTTTATTTTAACTGATATTTTAATTTAACTGATATTTTATTTTAAATGATATTTTATTTTAACTGATATTTTATTTTAACTGATAACGCTCATTTGAGTTCCATCACTTTTAAATTTTAACACCCTATCACTGATACAGAGATGATAAGCTCGTGTTTGCTAGGGTACATTTTGACTAAACTGACATTCAATCGTTATATTAGCTGTTCCATAATTTAAAGCATCAGGTTGGCGGCTAACATCAAACACATTAATTGGATACAAGATTTTGTAATCAGACGCATTGAAAGACCCATCTGAGACCAATTCATCCATACCTTAATATTTTTCTCGAAATTCTGAAACTTCTTTGAACATTCATGTTGCTGGTTGCAATCAATTGCTGGATATCTAATATCATACATATGCATTTGTTAAATTGACATGGTCAAAAATACCACAGTTGGTCTCCTGATTATTCCTTTTGTGTGATTGAAATGCTAGAATAAGCCAACTTGGATGGTCTGGAGAAATCTTGTTTCTCAGTTTCCAAATAAAGTGGGTATCCTGCTCCGCCTGTATTGTACTGCATCCGGCATTCTAAACCCAACGTCCAAGGCTGATTTGTATTTAATTATATTTATAACCTCAAATTGTTCCATATCACTTGGTTTTACAATGGGCATGCAGTTTATTCAAATGGATTTTTCCTGCGTTACCTTCTCCAGTTCTGAAAATAGCTTCATTATCAGACTGACGGTTAAGAACTAATGTCAACTGAAATCCATACAAAACCTTTTCATACTCATCACAAATGCTCAGACCGGTGATAGTAGGATTTAGAATAAAACCGTTCCTTTAGATTTACTTGACATAAGGTAACTTTTACCTGTTTTCATTCCCCCATTTTCATCTTTTGCGAGAGCATCGGTATCTTTAAACAAGCATATGTTCATCCTCCCGCTCTTGTAAAATCGTCTAGATAAGTCAACATTCCAAACATCGTGTTTGAGTGTTCTGGGTGTTTCAATCTCTCAAACTGTCTACCACCAAGCGACAGTGAAATGTAGCTAAACAGATAAGGAAGGGCACTGTTTTGTTATGTAATCAGGGTTGCATTTATGTATGCAACACCATCTACTTTTTGCATTTGCCCTTTTATGGTAAGATAGGTTTTGGCTAGATAGTAAAACTTGTCAGATTGACTGATGTGAATGTAAATCTCACCCTACTGATTTATTTCAACACCAGTTTCAGGTTCATACTTATGATGCTGGAACTACTCGATAACCGCATCGTGTGCATGTCACTATCGACGCAGAGTCGAAGACGGTGACAGAAGCATATTGCAAGTGCAAAGCTGGGTAAGTGTATCATACATTGTCAGATATAGCCTGTATTAGTTTTCACTTGACTGCCTGAACTTCAGCTCTTGTAGACTCAGAGTAGACTACCAGGGCCTNTTGACTGATGTGAATGTAAATCTCACCCTACTGATTTATTTCAACACCAGTTTCAGGTTCATACTTATGATGCTGGAACTACTCGATAACCGCATCGTGTGCATGTCACTATCGACGCAGAGTCGAAGACGGTGACAGAAGCATATTGCAAGTGCAAAGCTGGGTAAGTGTATCATACATTGTCAGATATAGCCTGTATTAGTTTTCACTTGACTGCCTGAACTTCAGCTCTTGTAGACTCAGAGTAGACTACCAGGGCCTGATCGAAAGCCTTTTGTTTTAGATTAGGTCAGTAGGTTAGTAGGATAGGCCGTGGGAAAAGACTAGTGCAGTACTGTAGTAGGGAATTGAAGCCTACCAGAAACGGTGACAAGCCTGCCTTAGCTTGTAGATCGGTGCTATGCTTAAATAATATTGTCAGTCGCAGATTATGAGAGTTGATCTAGCAAGCCAGTGTTGACAAGTAGTGTATATCAGTCATCAAGCCTGTGCATATGTATACATGTGTGTTATACTGTCATATCATAAGCTATACACTAATACAGGTTGGTGTTTACCATCTGACCGATCATCTGAGTGAATGCAACATGAGAAAACCAGGCTAAAGCTGAACTGTTTTACTGAATCAGTTTCAAAAACAGGTACTTGTTGTATGGGATTAAACAATGAGTTTGTAAATGAAATAAACACTCGAAAAACTCTTGATAAAAAATATGAACCAGCGGTGAATTTTAAGATAAAAGGTGATATGGAGTACTATTAGATTTTAACCCTTTGCATTTGATTTTTGAGGCTATTTCTAGGCTACCTGCATAATTAGCACCACACAAATTGATAGGTACATGTGATCCCATAGCCTGCAATATGGGCATTGCCACATGATTCTCTTTTTCCTTAGTATGAAATACACAGAAAACTGCCAATGAACTATGTAAACAATTGTTTAAATTTAAACCAAATTTTGCCCTTCAATCTTAATGAGTTCCCGCCCCCACAGATATATACGTACATTTATGCATTATATACAAAAATGTGTATGTTCTGTAAAAATATTAATATATTTCTACCAAGCAATTCTTTAAATAATAATATCCAAATAAAGTTTAGTTATTAAAGGTAAACCTTGACAAGTATTGCACAGACAATGTAATATCAACAAGATTTATTTTGTTGTCATTTGTTTTCGATGGTGTTATTTGGCTCATAATGATTTGAGCTAAATATGATAACTTTAATCCACTCACACCTGCATTTCAAATTTATCTATCTATCTATCTACATACATAAGGTAAAACACGAAAAATAAGAGCTGTGATTGAAACTAATAGTTTCACTATATTTCGATCATCAGGCAATAATGCTACAAATACTGTTCCAGCTTTCATAAACAAAAAAAGTAGGCGGCTCATCAAAAATAATAAAAATTACAGGTGGTAACGTATTACAATGCGTTAATATTCTGAGAAAGGAAGGAAGAAAGGAAGTTCCATGTGGATACGGTTTAAAATTACTAGATTGTGATTTACTTTCAAATTGGGTAAATCGGTGTTCTGCTGTTTGATCACGAAAGGAAGTCCCATGCGATTAGTCATGAGGTATGAAGTTGCGGAGGAGGAATTTGTTTTCGTGTCGGCGTTTTGAAATAAGTTCTGATTTTTTGTTGAGAAGTTGTTTCTTGATGGTGTATGTTAGAATGGACATTTTTTCAGTGAGACAAAGGAGGCATCTTTTTGTGCTGTTGTTGTAATGGGGGGCTGATTTTAGGATAGACCAAGATATTTCGGGTTCTTTTCCCGGTTTTTTCCTTTGCTTCCCATACAAAACTGGATAGTGTTGTGCTGTGTTTGTATTTACTGTGGGTGAATGATAATGTATGTTGAGAGTATCTGTGTTTCCATGGCCTTTCGGTTAATCCTATGTATGCCTTTTCGATGTTAGGTGGTGTTGGTGTTCCTGTGGGTGGTGTCAATGATACTGTTGCCTTGTAGATGACATTTGGTGTAGTGCATTTTCCTGGAAGAGGGCATT
>RDPX01000014.1:2643509-2659557 GCA_003991215.1 Morbakka virulenta | reverse complement strand
AAAGTCGAAGAGGTGATGGTCTAGGTGCATGTCAGTATAGAGATCGGGGGTTGTGATTGAATAACATAAAGAGTGTAAGAAAAAAATTGCGTACTGTCCACATAAATTAGAAATGGGGCTCTGAACTGGATGGGGGACAAACTCCAGAGAGGGGTGCGACTTTCATGATGCCGAGTTCCAATTTATAAATTTTGTTGAGGACCCAGCCAGACCCGTTATAAAGAAAGTCATCGATAGCGTTGGTAATGTATCAGAAGTGTAGGCAGCATAGGAGGGGGCACGAAAGACAATAGGCGGGTCTGTTAGAATGTCCATATCCCTACCTTGATGGAAGACAATTTCGACAGAAACAAACCATTTGATCCCTTCAGGATGATGAATGTACTCACCAAGAAAAGGCGTTAGTTGTTCCATCATTTGAGCCAACAGGGGTAAAGGCTGACTACCTTGGGGGAAGATGATTTGACAGCCTGTGACGGTACGCTGCAGTGCATCTTCGAAGATAACTGTACATCCATTGTAGAAGTGGACCAGCATCGTAACGAGCTGACTGATTTTACTAACTAATCATGAACACACAGCAGTTAGAGGCAGTATTAACAAGTGACCCCAGCATTCGACCACGATTTTACGGAGTCTTTGCTTACGATTTATTACCGTTTAATGTGATACATTATCCTGCTGCCTTGGTTGTAAACACCGACTCTCACCATGCTGATGGGGAACACTGGATTGCCATTTATTTCCCATCAAAGCGACTTGGACTTTTCTTAGACTCTGCTGAAAAGCCCCCATCATTTTATGGACAAAAGTTCTTACCCTTCTTAAACAGGAACAGAAGCGGAGCTGGAAAACTGATTTTGTCAGCTGTATCAGGCTCAGAGGAATGTGAAATAAACAACAGTGTCATCAGGGCATTGTTCTATGTTTGGTGTTTTTTAATGTTGTCAGACAGTGTTGAAAGCAATGGGACTCAGGTCGTGTCGATTGTGTGGACATCCTGGCGGGTGTTGGGCTGGGGTGTGATTGTGTAGATCACCGAAATTGCACACCAGTAGAAAAGCAGGAAGTTGTGCAAAGGCCAGGCAGTTGGCTACAGTAGATTGAGGAGGCACGTTGTTTGATTTTAAGACCTCCAAAGGAGCTTTGTAATTNCAATGGGACTCAGGTCGTGTCGATTGTGTGGACATCCGGGCGGGGGTTGGGCTGGGGTGTGATTGTGTAGATCACCGGAATTGCACACCAGTAGAAAAGCAGGAAGTTGTGCAAAGGCCAGGCAGTTGGCTACAGTAGATTGAGGAGGCACATTATTTGATTTTAAGACCTCCAAAGGAGCTTTGTAATTTACTACCCCCACAAGACCGGCAAGAGGTATGTTTTCTGTTTTCTTTTGTACTACATGTATTTGTTACCTACTGTGTATTTTGTCACCACATTCACTGTAATTGTGGCTAATATAATTGTTGCATGACCGCTTATTTTATGTTATTTCTTGTAGTTTTCACGGCACCTTAATAAAGTGAAAGTGTCTGTAAAGATCACGTTTGTAACTTGTAGAGGATAGTACAGTGAAAACTCGAACGGACCTGGCGAGTGAAAACTCTACTCGACCAGCGGAAGTGAGAACTCCATTTCAGCCTGGCGAGCATACCAGGAGAGCAGAGGTGTGAAATTCTCCTGCAGCTGAGCCCGAGAACAAACTGTATGAGTGAAGTCGAGTATACAACCAGAGAAGCAGCTGACGACCCAAATCCATCAGAAGAAAAATCAGTGGGCTGTATTAACACAAACTGTAGCCTTCTCAACTGAAGAACTCCATCATTTTAAATTGGTATAGCATACCTCCTTAGAAAGCCTGGTCAAAGTCTTTTAGATTTTTTTATTGTATCTAGCAAACTGCCTAGGTACTTGAGCCGACACAGACCCGGCAAGTACTGCTGGTGTGCCATTGGCTGGGGGTCTGTTCAGTTGGGTCCTGCCCGCATGCTTGCTGGGAGGATGCACATCTGCGTTGAGCTGAGATTTCATTGGGGCCTTCACTGTGTCGTGTTTGTGTGCTAAATTTAGAACAATCAGCCTTTGTTGACATTGAAGCGTCACAAAACATAATTAGGGAGACACATTCCTCGGTAGCGTGAGTCTGCACTGAAGCCATTGTGCAGTAGGTATACCAATTGAGAGCCCAGTCTTTTGCTGCACAAACCAGAGAACCTTTTTTTGGGGGAGGGAGAGCCGAAACGTTGGTCTCATTGCCTCACTTGGTAAATTTAGATACGTGGAGTATCATTTTTTGAGGAAACCTTGTGCACTGAAAGCAATTTGACAGGTGATTATTCAGTGGATTTCTGTGAACCAGTAGAAAAATGTCTTTGAAATCAGTTAGGCGAAGCCAAAGGGAAGCACATCCAAGCCTGAAGGTCATTTAGAATGCATTGAGTGACATCAGCGCTAATTTGTGGAAAGCTATTTTTGATACTGTAAAGCGTAACAGTAAATTTGATGCAGAAATAAAGAGTGGTCAAAACTTGGACCAAATTTTAGTGGCTTTAACAGAGCCATGTTATGCGGATGGCCTGTATAGTGAATTACGGGAGCTAGCTGCTAAGCTAAATTGCAGCGTTGATACAGAACTTGTACGATCAATGGATCGTTTATCTAGAGACAAAAATGTCATGTTAGATTTGATACACAATAAAATGCATCAAAATCAAAACCTTCCCGCTCCTTCTGTAACATCAAAGACATCAAGGCATGAAGGAGGAGCATCATCAGTGAGCAGCCGGCAATCATCACAGAGATCAGCTACTCAGAAGGCTGAATTGAAGGCCAGAATTGCTACCAGACAGATTGAAGAAGAATTGCTGGCCTTGGAAATAGAGCAAGCGAACAAAAAGAAGAAGCTTTTGATAGCACAAAAGAAGATAGACGAAGATCTATTGAGCGAGCTGGCCAGTGTTGAAGAAGAAAAAAGAAGCCACTCAACGGAAGTCAACATGATTGAAGTCATGGACAAGATGGTGGATGCAGTTAAGTCTGGATATGCGTCAGGACTCGCTGCACAGAGACTTCCAGCCCCAGAACCTGAGATCTTCTACGGAGATGCGATGAAGTTTACTGACTGGTGGTCCACGTTCCATTTGTTTGTTGATTGCCAGGAGGTAAGCAACGAATCCAAGATATTCTATCTCAGGAGATACACTGGTGGACCAGTCAGACGAGCTATTGAAAACCTTCGAGCTGGTTCACAGTACGAGAAAGCCAAAGAGATTATCAGAGCTAGGTTCGGAGATGAAAATGTGCTGGCAGAATCATTCATAGAAAAGCTGGAAGAATTCCCGAAAATCCACGTAAGGGACAACAAAGCCATGGGAAGCTTCGCTGACTTGCTGGCACAATGCCAAGCCAGCATGGATGATTTCAGTACACTAAGAGTTCTCGACAGCTGGTATCAGATCAAGAAGCTGATGTTCAAGCTACCTGATGGAATGGCAGAAAGGTGGAAGAGATCTGCCGACGACAGCAGACAGAAGAACCAGAGAATGCCTTCCTTTTCAGATTTTGCAAACTTTGTAAGCAGGGAAGCCAGACTACAAAGTGACCCTATGCTTAATGCATCGGGTCACAGAGAGCCCTCTAAAGGGAAAGCTATGGTGAAGGCAACCTGGAGTACCACCCACTCCAGAGGATCGGAGATTCACAGAGCAAGACAAGCATGCCTTTTCTGTGAAGAAACCACACATGGTACAGAGAAGTGCTTTAAGCTACAGACACAATCCATGGCCAACCAGGAGAAATTCATAAGGGAAAAGGCTCTATGTTATGGTTGTTTAAAGCCCAACCACATGAGCAGAGATTGTTCACAGAGATGTACATGCCAGAAGTGTGGAAAGAAACATCCAACGAGTCTCCACCATACACGACCAGCAAAAAGACAGGAGCCATCAAAGCCTCAACCACAAGAAGAGAAAACGGATGACTCGACTCAAGTCTCCTGTAAGGCAACAAACGTGACGAGTCATGCAGCGGGAGTAACCAGCATGACAGTACCTGTATGGATATCTCATAAAGATCGCCCGGAGACGGAGATATTGTGCTATGCTGTCATTGATAGCCAGTCAGACGCATCATTTGTGACCCATGAGATTGGGCAGATGTTGGAGAGCACACCAGAACCTGCAAGCCTGCTGCTAACAACAATGACAAGTAAGCAGAGACTTGTCAAGACTGCAAAGTACAAGGACCTACAAATTCGTGGCTACTGCAGCGGGAAGTTAGTGGAACTTCCAGGATACACTTATGAACAAGAAGAGATACCACTTGAAAGGGAACAAATCCCAACAAGAGAGACAGCTGAGAAGTTTAATCATCTTGCATCACTAGCATCACAGATTCCTCCGATGCTAGACATCCCTGTAGGTCTGCTCGTGGGTGTGAACTGCCCGGAGGCATCTGCTCCAATACAAACACGGAGAAAGCCAGGAGACTATGCATACGGAGTGAAAACCGCTCTTGGCTGGGCTATCATTGGGAAAGGCCCAGCAACAGTCAACCTGAAGATCATTACAAGGACAGATTCTACAACTTATGGTAATCAACCTGCACGGAAAGTGACCTTTCTCAGCAAACAGAAGTGCAGAGAAGTATCGCCAACTGAAGTATTGAAGAAACTTGAAAGTGATTTTGGGGACAGTCACGAAGAAAAGTTAAACAAAATCTCGCAAGATGACATGAAGTTTTTGAAGATCATGGAAGAAGCCGAAAAAGATGAAGAAGGCTTTTACACAATGCCGCTGCCCTTTCGAGAGAAAACACACAATCTGCCTAACAACAGACACATGGCCATGAAAAGATTTCAACTGTTAGAAAACAAACTGTCAAAGGATCCTGATGCTAAGAAGGAATATCATGAATTTATGAGCAACATGCTGAAGGAAGGAGACGCTGAAAGAGCATCGCAGGAGAAAGAAAAGGATGTATGGTATATCCCCCATTTTGCAGTGCGTCACCCTAAGAAGAAGAAGTTAAGAGTTGTGTTTGACTGCAGCGCAGATTACAAAGGAGTGAGTTTGAATGATCAGCTACTTGAGGGCCCGGATCATATGAACAATCTACTCGGCATTCTTTGTCGATTCCGCATGAAACCGGTTGCAGTCATGGGAGACATAGAACGCATGTTCTACAGATTCAAGGTCCAAGAGAAGGACCGTGACTTTATGCGATTTTTGTGGTATGACAAGGAAGACCCCACAAAGATAGTTGATTACAGGATGACTGTACACGTATTTGGAGCAACATCATCACCAGCCTGTGCCACTCATGGCTTGAGAATGATTGCCAATGACCAGAAGGAGAAGTACCCTGAAGTGTACAGGTTCATAAAAGATGACTTCTACGTTGATGATGCCATCAGTTCAACTGAGACCCCAGAAGATGCAATCCAGCTGATTGCAAACACAAAGGAAGTATGCAACAGTGGAAATGTCAGACTGCACAAGTTTATCAGCAATGACAAAACTGTCATGGCATCAATTCCCCAATCAGACCGAGCACCAAGCATCCAGAAACTGGACCTAGAGAAAGATGAACTTCCAGTAGAAAGAGCTTTAGGAGTCCAGTGGAATTCAGATCAGGACACGCTACAATTTGATGTTAAACCAGAGAACAAGCCTGCGACCAGAAGAGGAATTCTATCGACGGTGGCATCGGTCTACGACCCCCTAGGAATTGTAGCCCCATTCATCCTCAAAGGAAAGATGATCTTACAAGAAGCATGCAGACAGAATTTGCAGTGGGACGATCCACTCCCAAAAGACCTAAGCATGAAATGGAAGAAGTGGCTGAAT
This sequence comes from Morbakka virulenta, assembly GCA_003991215.1. NCBI lineage: Eukaryota > Metazoa > Cnidaria > Cubozoa > Carybdeida > Carukiidae > Morbakka > Morbakka virulenta. The sequence goes on along the minus strand of RDPX01000014.1, from coordinate 2,653,714 downwards.
GAACTGGAGGATCTCAAGACTGTCAATTTGGAAAGATGTCTTCTTCCAAAAGGAGCTCAAACAAGCCAGGTGACACGAATGGAACTTCACCACTTTGCGGATGCATGTTCAACTGGATACGGAGCATGCAGTTACCTGAGATGTATAATGGAAGACGGAAAGATTCACTGCTCATTCGTTCTTGGAAAGACTCGAGTTGCACCAACAAAGCAACAAACAATCCCGCGCTTGGAGCTTCAAGCCGCTGTTGCGGCATCGGAATTGGCGAAATTCATCAGAAATCAGATGAAGGATTACAAGATCACTGAAGAGTACTTTTGGACCGACTCGAAAATAATCCTAAGTTATATCAAGAATGATTCAAGACGTTTCCATGTGTATGTTGCCAATCGTGTGCAAAAGATTCAGAACAACACAAGCGCGATGAGATGGAACCACATCACAAGCGAAAACAACCCAGCAGATGTTGGATCACGAGGAGTCGCTGCTAGCGACATTATGGACACATGGTTGAGAGGACCAGACTTCCTCTGGGAGCCAAGCTGGAATCTTGATGGAAACAAAGAAGATACGGGATTTGAACTCCCAACTGATGACCCTGAGGTCAGGAAGATGAAGAGCCTTGCCACGGTATGCTCGGAACAAGTGGATCCTGTGGCAGTGGCATCAAGAAAAATCTCGACATGGAAGCGGTTGACAAGAGTCCTCACAAGATTGAGAAATGCAGTGAAGACGAAAACGTGGATCTCAATGAAATCGAACCCAACACAAGCAGAACTAAAAGATACAGAAGAGTTCATCTTCAAATCGGATCAAGCAGCCAAGTTTGCAGAGGACATAGACGCGCTCACAAATGATGGAACAGTTTCAAGACAAAGCCGGATCGTCAAGCTCACTCCTATGCTAACACCGGATGGTTTACTTCGTGTTCGAGGTAGAGCGCAACAATCTGCTGCATTGTCATGGAAGGAAAGACACCCAGTGATTCTACAGAAGGACTCCCTAATCGCAAAGATGGTAGCGGAACACTACCACCAATTGGTCCAACACCAAGGAAAATCTATGACTCACGCAGCAATACGACAAGCAGGAATTTGGATTGTCAGTGGAGGACACATGATTTCAAAACTTATCGGTTCATGCATCACTTGTGCCAAGATGAGAAAGATGCCCATGGAGCAACAAATGGCCCCTCTGCCGAAGGAATGTTTGGAACCCTCACCTCCTTTCCAGTGTGTAGGATTGGACTGCTTTGGTCCATTTGTCATAACTGAAAGGCGTAAAGAACTCAAGGTATATGGACTAATGGTCACCTGCCTATACTCTTGGGCAGTGCATATTGAACTATTGACAGACATGACAGAAGATGGCTTTGTAAATGCCTTGAGATGTGTGATAGCTATCAGAGGTCCCATTCAAACAATTCGATGTGACCGTGGGACAAAATTTGTCGGAGCGTTCAACGAACTGAAGAAAATTGTAGCGATCTCGGACACATCAAGACTACGAACCCAGAGAATATCTACAACCCGCCCAATGCCAGTCATTTTGGAGTATGAGAGCGACAAATACGGTCGGCTCGAAACATTATCAATCAAAAACTGCGAACTAATGGAAATCGTTTGGACACGGCAACCCTCAGAACATTCTTCTATGAGGCCATGGCTATCATGAACAGCAGACCTTTAAGTTCAGAATCCCTCAATGACCCGGATGACATTGTGTTGACCCCAAATCACTTGCTGACGTCAAAGTCGACCTACATTGTGGAACCACCTCAAGAATTCCAAGAAGATGATGCATACTCCAGAAAACGATGGAGGAGAGTGCAGCAATTGGCAAATGAATTCTGGAGGAAATGGAAATCCCAATATCTTAACACGTTACAGCAACGACAGAAATGGCACAGAGTGCGCAAGAACTTGAAGATAGGAGATGTGGACCTGATACAGGATGACCAGCAGCCTCGGACAAGATGGCCTCTTGGAAGAGTGTAAAAGGTCAACTATGGTGAAGATGGTCTAGTGAGGCATGCTGAGCTGAGAATCGCGGATGGAACAATGGTGACCCGCCCAATCAATAAATTGATTTCATTCATGTAGTAGTATGCAGAATAAATACGCAAAAGCCTATTATATAGCAATAGCTTTCCAATAGTATGATGGCTTCCAAATAGGAAAATACAAAAAGGTATAAAATTTGTAGAAATTCTTAGTCAAACATTTAGAATTCATCCGAAAACACAGAGTTCGTTGATTGGTAAACTCAAGGAGTTTACAGTGGGGAGTGTAGCGGAGCTGGAAAACTGATTTTGTCAGCTGTATCAGGCTCAGAGGAATGTGAAATAAACAACAGTGTCATCAGGGCATTGTTCTATGTTTGGTGTTTTTTAATGTTGTCAGACAGTGTTGAAAGTAATGGGACTCAGGTCGTGTCGATTGTGTGGACATCCTGGCGGGTGTTGGGCTGGGGTGTGATTGTGTAGATCACCCGAATTGCACACCAGTAGAAAAGCAGGAAGTTGTGCAAAGGCCAGGCAGTTGGCTACAGTAGATTGAGGAGGCACATTATTTGATTTTAAGACCTCCAAAGGAGCTTTGTAATTTACTACCCCCACAAGACCGGCAAGAGGTATGTTTTCTGTTTTCTTTTGTACTACATGTATTTTTTACCTACTGTGTATTTTGTCACCACATTCACTGTAATTGTGGCTAATGTAATCGTTGCATGCCCGCTTATTTTATGTTATTTCTTGTAGTTTTCACGGCACCTTAATAAAGTGAAAGTGTCTGTAAAGACCACGTTTGTAACTTGTAGAGGATAGTACAGGAATTGTGCTTGCGTCGAGTTTGTCCCCCATCCAGTTCAGAGCCCCATTTCTAATTTATGTGGACAGTACGCAATCTTTTTCTTACACTTCATCTGCCGAAGACACTCTCTTTGCAGGATATTATCAAAGTTTCCCCCACTCAGTTGTTAAAGAATGACGATATGATATTACACTTTGTACGTAGATTCTATCGCATGTTTATCCCCTGCTTAAAGAGCGTGGCGGAATTTTCGATTAATCAGTTATGTCAATCTCTACAGTTTTTAAACCCTCTTTAATTTTCTAACCTGTAAAGGCAAGAAATGGACTAATAAATATAGAGTAAAAGTACAAAAGAGATCAAGATATTATTTGTCCTTTCTTTTCTCAAACTATTGTGTTCTTATTATTTGTTTACATCTACTAGTAGGTGTAGTTAACCCTGCTTTCCTTTTATTGTTTACATTAAGTAGCTGGTAAAGTTAGCAAGCTCGACCCTTTTCACATGTCTGGCCGGGGATTTACTTACAAGTGGCTTAGGGGAATGGGTAAGTCTCTTATGTTTAGTAGGGGTTCGTTAACTTCCATGGAAAAAAAGTCCGGTTGTTCTCTTGCTGCACCCCGCTTCACTGCCCGGCCTCTTGCTTTCTGATGAAGGTACGATTTGGGGATATTAATTTCCGCCAGTTCTTGGGAAAACAGCTCTATGTGCTCTGGTTGAAAATCCTTGATGTCATGCACTTGAGATAAAATAAGATCGACCACGTTCGAGCCCTTGACTGGAGTTCCTTGATAAATGAACTGCCCTTTTCCATTCCATGAAATTACATATGGGTGTTGGTTTATCCGTTGCAGTAATAACTTGACTCTATTTTTAAAGGTAAGGGGTGTGGCGGTCATTACTTCTTCTTCGATTTGGGCGTCTCCTTTCTCCTTTCTTTTCTCATCATGCGATGCAGCACTAGCATCTACTTGCTTCTTTGGACGGCGAATTCCTTCAGTCACCATGTCCTGTTTCAGCTGTAAAAAATTTCCCAATTGCTCCTGGTGTAATGTTAATTTTGTCTCCTCATCCATACGTGGTTGATCTAATATAACGTTCATATCATCTCGTGCTGTCAACAATTGCTTCTTTTGCGGATGAAGTATGTCTTGAACATTAAAGGACAAAGGTTTAATTTTTGCCTTGTATATCGCTTCAGGAACTAGCACCATCCTTTGCGTGTGACTGAGTGGGTTCAGCGTGGATAGAGCCATGACATTTAATTTAGGGTTTTAAAAGCAAATTGGACAATAGCCCAACGACGGTAGGTATCAGCGTGGATAAAAATCCTCCTCTCTGCACAATCAATTTCTTCTTTCGCGTGTGGCTTACTTTAGGCGATGCTGGAGATCGTATGACTTTTTTATATGGTTTCAGCTTTTTAATTTTCTCTTTTCCAATCCTTACACGAGGGTTGTTCAAGACATTCAGACAGTAGTCACCAATAACCCTTACAGTATCTCTATCTGCACGTGATAAAAGCGCTTTTCGCTGTTTAGGTGTGCACGCAGCTAGTGTTTGTAAATACCCTAATTTCTTTTTCACTGTTCTCGACATGCTGAGACCATGTGCACACCCATTACATAAATAAAACTGTTTTTCTTTATCGTGAAACCCCCTATTTATACTTTTTTCACTTAATTGGAAATCATTTGGTAAGATACACAATCATTTGCTCCCTAGGTAGTATTTTAGTTCTTGCTCTCACTGTATCCTCCGATAATGGATGCAAATCGATTAATACATAACCAAATTTTTCTCTAACTGCATCACGGTAGGCCTCGACTAGAAACTTGGGGTTATTTGGATAAATTTGCCGGGCTAATACTCCAATGGAGGTTTTATCTCGCATGTTTTTAAACAAAAAAAGATAATTTGTATTTAAAGATATAGTACGCATATATCTAGACTTGTCAAAAAGATTCTGTATAACAAAAATTATGCTCATGTTGAGATGGCGTCCTTTCACAAATATATTAGCCACTCCTTGGTGTTCCGCACTTTCCATGACATCGCCGAGAATTCCCAATGTTGAAACAGAATCAAACAAGTCTTCAACTTGAGATGGCACTCCCTTAATAAACTCTATATTCTGCACCACCGATTTAAGTTCTTCAAAAAATTCTTCCTGATACGTTCCATAAAAGAACAACACTTTTTCTATGGTGGTGTCGATCATATACTGTCGATGTTTTAAAATCTCAGAAATGAGTCTACTTTTCCCCGTAAATCGACTTTAAGCTAAAACGCATGAGAAAGGATGACGAAGAGAAAGATTAACCTCCACGTTAAGGTGCTCACTTAAAAATAAAAGATGTTAAACCTATACACTAACTGCTAAAGCAAATGAGAGGAGGGAAAAATTCGACCCCTTTTATACCATTTGCAACGCATTTTAATTCTGTAAAATGATTCTATCACAATCAAGACCCTGACTAATTTTATGTAGTTTTATCTAATTTTATCAAATTTTATGTAGGAAGCCTTACATGCTACACAACCCTAAAAAAATATTATGAAGATCAACCTAGCATAATAAGAAACAGATCAAACAGTAATTAAGAAAATATAGAATCATCTCACCTGATAGAAAGAAGAGCAACCAGTCGTTTTAACATTCTTCGACAAATTAACTATCCTTCTTGTTTCACGTCAGTGTTTCACTGAACCTTTTAAAACTTTCTTAGAACTAGTATTGTTGACTGAGCAGTGTTAACCACTTGTAAAGAAACTTGATTGACTATTGATTGATTCTCATTTGTTGTCAATGAAAACCTCTAAACTGTGGGTTTAAAAAATGCTTTAGTTTGAATATGGTATGAATACACTTGCTTCAGGGGTATGAATACACTTGCTTCAGGGGTATGAATACACTTGCTTCAGGGGTATGAATACACTTGCTTCAGGGTTGATGCGCGCTAATTTTTGAAGTCCATAGCGAGCAATTTNCCTTTTAAAACTTTCTTAGAACTAGTATTGTTGACTGAGCAGTGTTAACCACTTGTAAAGAAACTTGATTGACTATTGATTGATTCTCATTTGTTGTCAATGAAAACCTCTAAACTGTGGGTTTAAAAAATGCTTTAGTTTGAATATGGTATGAATACACTTGCTTCAGGGGTATGAATACACTTGCTTCAGGGGTATGAATACACTTGCTTCAGGGGTATGAATACACTTGCTTCAGGGTTGATGCGCGCTAATTTTTGAAGTCCATAGCGAGCAATTTATATTTACACAATGTAAACAAAGCTGTGAAAATTGCTGAAAACTAATCAATATATATATATATTGTTTCGGTTTGCAAACGAATGGATTAGTAAGAACTTGTTGTTCTACATTGTTTGTAATTGAAGTCTAAAGCGGTTTCTTTCTCCAAGTAATTTATATTTACACAATGTAAACAAAGCTGTGAAAAATGCTGAAAACTAATCAATATATATTGTTTAAGTTTTCAAAAGAGCGCTAATTTTGAACCAATATAACTTCATATCGTTCATAGAGGTGTAGAAAAAAGCAGCAAATACGTATATGTGAACTCCATAATTTTCTGTCCCTTCATTATATTGTAGTAGTTATTAACCTTGTCTTTATTCGCGCACCCCTGCAAATGACAAACAGGTCCTCTCACCCACGTCTAGAATTGATAAACAACGTCACTTGTATTATTCATAAATAACAATAACACCATGTTTTTAATCTTTATTCATATAACCGACAAATAACGCATTAAAAAAACCCAAAAAACAAAACAAAAAAAACCAACAACAAAACAACAGATTATTAACTATATCATGAAAGTATAAAAACACATCAAGATATTATTTGTCCTTTCTTTTCTCAACCTATTGTGTTCTTCTTACTTGTTTACATTAACACCTGCTTGGTAGAACGCGGTCTGGGGGCCTCTCTTACTAGCCTCACACTGGAACCGGAAGGAGACATGGGTACTAGCCGCGCACTGGAACCGGAAGAGGACTGGGTACTAGCAGCGTATTGAAAACGGTAGAGGACTGAATACTAGCCGCGTATTGAAAACGGAAGAGGACTGGACACTAACCTCGTAGTGGAAACGGAAGAGGACTGCATCATAGTCTCGTATTGGAACCGGAAGGGGACTGGGTACTAACCTCGTACTGTAACCGGAAACTGCTCCTCAAAAAAAGTGATGCAGTATCTTGTGGCTCTACTTTACTTATATATATATATATGTACATATCCCTTCCTTGATTGCTGTCAAAATATCGCCAGTGAAGCGAGATCCTCTAAAACCGTACCGAACGTTCACAAAAAGACTAGATACCTCAGAAATTTCACCAACTACTGGTACATTGTTGCTAAACCGCTCAAACATCTTACTAACCAAGAAAAAGACTCGTATACCGTTACTTGCCAGGCATACCAGTCTCTTTTTTCAGGTACATTCCCGGTATTTTTGAAAAGAGGAACAAAATTACAAACCTTGTTGACGGAAAGCAAGACTCAGATAGCCAAAGATTAAAAAGTTCGGACAGCAAAGAAGATAGCTCAGAGGCACATGCTTTCAGGACAATTACCAAGACCTAATCTGGACCAGAGACATTGAATTAATCGAACCCATTGAATTAATCGAACTCAGGAAAATAACCTTCACAATTAACCTTCAATTTTTATTGTGCAGGGTTCATGATCAGTTTCAGAAGGAAAATCTAACAAAAAACATCAATGTAATTTTGAGAGGAATTAGTGTAAAACAATCCAATTAAAGGGCAAGGTTTTTTTCCATAGGACAGAGAAATCGAAACATCGTCAAAAAGGTGGAGAACCACTTATTTGTCAGACTTCAGCATACTATTGTTGATGTTTTAGAAATCTCGCTTTCCACGCCATCAGGAAGAAACAATATCATGACCTCACTTACCACTGCGAGATTTAGCATCTGAAATCACACCTCGTCTGAAGGAAATCTGAGATTCATCACTTCCAAACACAAAGAGTCAGTAGATTTTGCACTTAATAAAACTTACAAGAATAAGTAGACGTAGCTTACAAAGTAAGCTGTCGGTTACATTGAGTTAGCAGAATTTGAAAGCACTGAAACTCACATATTAGAAACACGTTTTTCATTTCAACAGTGTTATATATTTAATCTGAGGAAGAAAACCCTAACAATTAATACAGAGCATTATAAAAGAAAGAGTAGAACAGTGAAAATCAGTGGGTGGATGGTCATTAGAAGCTATTATCACCTGCGCCCAATAGACAAAAAACAACTTACAGGTGATTTTCCATTTCGTTTAGATCTCACAAAGAGCTTGTTGCTATCAGTCTGCCTAAGCAACACACATTGTTTTAAAAGCTTTTTGTTCTCCAAAAGAAACTATTCGATCTAAAGTTTATTTAATTTACATTATTCCATACTCATGAACTCACCTGGAAAAAACATATCCTACTAATGATAACATCTTCGATGCAAATAGAAAAACAAATTAATCAAATCTCTGATATAGCTGTATCGTTGGGCATTATATAGGAGCTACATCAAAATGAGTATGTACTTTATTTTGCTTTCTATCATTTTTTTTGATAGACCTGTTGATCCATTTGCAACACTTCAAATTTGTGAAGGTAAACCGAATTCCTTTTTTTATTCAAGCAAGTATACACGTGGACTTTCATAACTAGTCAAATTTGGGAATAATACATACATATGTATGTTATAATGGTACGTTCCCATTTCTCCACCACCAACAATAGATTTTAAAAATATTTCCTTCACCACAGAAGCTTTTCCCCCTCCACCTTGTTTCATTCTGCTTTTTTGAGAAACCAGGTCGAAATGAGACTATAGTTTAAAAAATAACTTGCACGTTCGTTTATTCGAATGTCCAGACAGTAAAAATAATTTTCACGCTTTTGTTTTTTGAAAACCATATAAATATCGTCATACAAGTCATAAATTATAATTTAATCAGTTAACGAGTTAGTGTTGTCGTTCATACACAGCTTTAAATATGTTGCAGCTTTCAGCAATCGTACACGACAAGGCTTCAAGTGTGCTCTATCTACAGCAGCGTGGAGTACTTCACAACCCAAGAATGTATTGGAATTGCATGAACCCCATGACTTTACAACGTCGAGATAAGGGTGATAGATGGCGATGCTCATCGCGTGGTTGTCGGATAGAAGCAGGTTTAAAGAAAGATACTTGGTTTGGAAACTCGAATTTGTCATTTAAAAAAAGTCGTTTTGTTTATTTATTGTTGGACCAAGGAGCAGACTAGCATTGATTTTTCCAAGCATGAGTTGGAAATGAGCAAGAACACTACAGTAGATTGGAACAACTTCATGCGCAAGGTTTGTGCTGTTGCCCTTCTTGCAAGCCCGGCTGTCATTGGAGAACCAAACACTACTGTAGAGATAGACGAGAGTTTGTTTGTCCGACGAAAGAACTACAAAGGACGCATACTTCCACAACAATGGGTGTTTGGAGCGATTTGCCGCGAAACACGTGAAGCGTTTATGTACACGGTTCCAGACAGAAGCGCTGCTACTTTGCTCCCCGTAATTGAAGGGTCTATTCCTCCTGGAATCACTATTATTTTAGATTTATGGGCTGCTTATGGTGGCGTATAAGCGATGGGATACGCCCATCTAACAGCTAATCACACGTTTAACTTTGTCGATCCCATAACAAATGCGCATACTCAAAATGTGAACTCGTGGGAAAACGCCAAAATACGAAATAAAAGACAGCACGGAACACATCGTACTATGCTTGACAGTTATTTGTGTGAGTGGATGTGGCGTCAAAGAAATAGAAACAATAATTTATTTGACACTACATCTAAAGACATTGTAATGCATTTCCCACCAGCTTGAACACAATCGCTAAAAATCGAGCGTAATCTTGTTTTTCTTTTCCCTGTACTTACTTACTTACTTACTTACTTACTTACTTACTTACTTACTGCTCGGGCGGTCGCGTGTCGAACCTCCCGACCACAAGCTTCCATCCATCTCTGTCCATTGCAAGATCTTTAAATTTTTCATTTGTCATTCCTGTTAGTTGTTCAATATGTTTTCTGTATGAGAGTCTCGGTCTTCCCCGTCTGTTGCGCACAGTGAGATTTTGGTATAAAGCAAATCTTCTAACAACATTGCTCGATCTCATCCAATGACCAAGAGCTCGTACAGTAGCTGCTTTTGATAGAGTGCATTACATAGATCCTTTCTTTTAACTCTTTGAAGAACGTCTTTGTTAGGTGCCCTATCGATTTGTTTAATATTTAGCATTACTCTGTAGCAACTGGTTCCGAAGGCATTTAGTTCTTTTTCCATCTTTTTTGAGACAGCCCAAGTTTCTCCAGCATA
>RDPX01000014.1:2618823-2640539 GCA_003991215.1 Morbakka virulenta | reverse complement strand
TTCATCTCTGTCACATCTGTTTGAAAAGTGCGTCCTTTTTGCTGAGCATACAGGTTCGATTGTAGGGCAACATGTGCAACCACATTTTAAAAATCTTTTATGAAAACATCCATGTGGCATTTCAAGTCATCGATCTGGATTAACAGTTCTTTTTTCAATGCACACGGCTGCTTTGAATTGGAGGTTGGTGTTTCACTCAATTTCATTAGTTTGTGTTGTTGAATGCATTAAAAGAAGATTCAATAAAATAACTTCGGTAACCTCCAGCCTCCCCTTGTCACCACCAACGCCACCTACGAACTGTATCAGACAGTCCCTTAGCGGTAGTAATAACATTAATACTACTAACTACTGTTACATCGGTAATGTACAATAAACCAACTGAACGAACCCTGTTCGTTCACAGTAAAACAACTAGTTAACGTACACAGTAGTACACTAGTTAAACGCACACAGACGTACTAATACACTAGTTATCATACACAGTTGTACAAATAATCAAGTAGAACAAAATACTTCCCTTAACTTCACTGGAAAGCACGTCTTCCCAACACCACGGCATGCAGACGTCTGTTTGATTCCCGCCCAATGATGTGCGCATGCACATATACCATCAAGATGGCGGCAATGCCACATCAAAATGGCAGCTCACGAAGAATCTCACAACAGTTTGAGCTGTGGTGTTTTCACACCATGAACTTTTTCGCATTCACCATTCTACCTTTGCTGGTGTCAGCATCACATGCAGGTGAAAATGTATCCTCCTGAGATAATATATGAATATTAGCATCAGGTACGACAACAGAAGCTTCTGTCATCCATTCCACAGATTTCCTCTTCGGCAATAAATTCGTTATCAGAATCGTTCATCAGATTGTCAATGTCGCTTTCACAGTCACTTTCAATAGCATCCAACAGAGCGAAGATATCATCACTGCCGGTTTGATCGTCAATACGTACTCGCTTGTTTCCTGAATTTTGTTGCTGCAGATTGAAATATTTTTTGCGTTTGTTCTCCATTTCCAATGATATTTTATCTACTGCGAACAAAATGCACAACTGAAAGTTTCCAAACTGACAACAACACACTTGAAATCAAAACAGCAGACAGAATGACAGCCTTTATTGAATTGTCACCTATTTGGCTGATGTTGCACCACAAAGCTGTTGATTTTCTACTTTGAAATTGTGTTTGCTTTGCTCATAAGCAACAGATTGCCTCCTGTGGTGAGGAGTAAATAACAAGGAAACCACACTTGCACTTCATAGAATTTGAATAAGAGGTGTGGGGCAATAACAAGGGGTGTCAAAAATGTTCATGAACAGGGCAGGAAAGGGGCATGTCCACCCCCATATTTTTTCATTGATCAGATTTTTACGCTTTGCATGTATTTCCTGGATGAATCAAGTCATGTGGAACCGATATAAAGCATATCAACACTATCAAACCACTTAAAAATTGCCACAATTTGATGATATGAGAAGCTGTTTATTTATCATGTGTTGCCCAGAGGGACACCAGTGTCCCAAAATCTTCAAAAGGCTACAGCACAGTCAATTTTTAATATTTCTACTTCATTTTCGGTATGTTGGTAGTGCATAATATCATTAAACTAAATCTACTTGACAGGAACAATTTTTATTCTACATTGAGATTTTAGATGCAGTTAATCATAAGAAACATGATATTGCATATGTAAGCAATAATCTAGTGTCCATTCCTCTTCCCGCAGAATATTATTAAATTCTAGAATCACAAATTTAATAAGATTACATGCTACAAATCAATATTTAACAAGTTGAACTGTGCTAGAATGATAGGAACAGCCTGTAAGTGAGCATTGAAGGGCTGGGACACCCATGTCCCCTGGGCGTCAAAGGGAGCTTTAATTGCATTAACAATAGTTACAGGAATGCCATAATTACGGAGAATTTTCCACATTGCTGCTCTGTTAATTGAATTGAATGCCTTTTTGAAGTCTATAAACGTTAATACCAAGACAAATTCTTTTGGTGATATTCTTCAAGTAGGCGTCTGATAACCTGTATCTGTTCAGAGCAGCTCCTTCCATGTCTAAATCCTGCCTGGAATGGCCGTAGTTTTTCATTTACTTTATCATAAATGCGATTCAAGATAGCGCGATTAAATACTTTGGCTGCTATTGACATAAGTGAGATTCCTCTGAAATTATTCATGTCTTTGGATGATTTTTTAGGGATAGGTATAATTATTGCTTTTTATCCAATGTATAGGAGCAGGTTCTCCTTTTAATACAAGATTGAAGGTATGTTTCAGGCTGATTTTCCCTGTAATAAAGGTTTAAGTTATCTCGTGAAAACGATTTTTCTGATTGAAACCAGGTACCGTCTAGACTAAAAAGAATTAATTAATATATGAATGAATGGCAGGGGAAAAGTGTTTAAAGTGAACTGGTGGTGGGGGGGGGTGGGGGTGGGTGGGTGGGGAAAGTACCTTTATAATTATGAATGTATGATGGATTATTTTTGCAAAAATACTGATTCTATATTAAAAATTCGTTAGCTATTACTTTAGTAGAAAGGCAGATGCAAAAGTACGCTTGTACTTTAAGCTCCATCGTGAAGCAGCAAGTTCTCCTAAACTAAGGAATGTAACGAAGCAATATCAAAAGTAGAACAACCTAGTTATAAACGTATTGGCATCAGGAATACTTCTTCTCGGACTACGTTAAGAACATTCCACATTGTTATTCAACTAGAAACAATAAGAAACTGTTGAAATTACCAAAAGTGAAACTTGAATCGACAAAACGATCGGTATTTTACAATGGCGTAAAGGAATACATTGTTCTGTCAAATGAAATTAGAGGCAAACATATATGCAACAATTTTGAAAAAGTTATTCAGAATTTTATGACATGATTACCTGTTTTAGCATAGCCTGTATCAAGGGTCTAACACTAATGACATAGTATCGTTTTGGGGTTTTTTTGTTTTTGATTTTTTTATAACAGGTCTGGTAGAGAAAGCAGTAATATTCTTCGTGTACTGATTACGATGTAACCTGTTTAAATATTATTAAATAGAGAAGGATGTTGGTAAATAAGTTTTGTACTTGCAATTGAATAGAAAAGTTACGACTGTAAACATAGAAGTGACTTCCTTCACACTCAAAATTGAAGATTAAAAATCGCAAAAAGATTCTCCCTGCAAACTCATATCACCACAATAAGAATTACTTTGGCAATAACATGTCAAGGCCTAAAATGATGGGCAAAAAGGAAATAGCCCAAAGAGGCAATTCAAATCAAGGATAGTCATCTTAGTCGGCACCTGTCAAAATTGATAAACAGAAGTGAAAACTAAAGTTACCAAGGAAAACCCTTTTGAGATAAATAGGCCTAAAAACTCGTCAGAACATTATACAGTGATCAAATATGTATCAGAACAAAAACCAGCATTTCAGCAACAAACAATAAAAACCCTAAAATTATAAACGGCAGGAAATATGGTAACTAAGTCAATTCATGATATCATAAGTCATTCAGTCGGGATAGCTCTAAATTTAAACCAGAATTAAAACAGAACTTATTGATAGTTTGAAGAAAATGCTGACATTTACAGTAATTGCGGAAACCATTTGTAGCGGTACAATCCATGTATTGCTTTCATAAAAAAAGTCAAACCCATAATGTGGTGTCTGGTAATACTCCGAATTTAACTCGAAAATGAAAAGCTCCTTTCTGACTAGTGGGTAAAATAGTAGTAAAATCCTGGACCAGTCAGAGCCAATGGATACCTACCAACTGAGCCTATTAAAGTCAAATTATTATTGACCAAATCGGTTTGACAGAACGAAAGACGTTAAGTAGTATAATTTTATGTGAAATTTGGGTGTCAAAAGAATTTCATTTTTTAGCATTGGTTAAATTCGCTCATGAAAGTTTGAATTTACTAGTTAATGTCAAGGTGCAAGGGGTTCTTTACATCTTGTTTTTCGGCAATACGATGTTTAAAATTTCATCTTGTTAACATACATCTTGACATCTTTTTATTGCCCCATCATGGGTGAGAAAAAAATAAGAAAGACGTTTCCGCTTCAAAATAATCACTACAAATGAAGTATTCAAATACCTCAAAGGACCGTCCAGAGAAAAAGCCTTTGGAGTCGATAACCTAGCACCAAGTTATCTTAAAGACATTGCATTTTCTTGCAAACCCACCGTGTTGTGTCATCAAACCTTAAACGTTGTATACTATTCTCGATACAGTAACATTATTAAACAACCTTGGTGTCCACCATTACAACTTGATACAACTCATGAAACTTCTTCCTTCCACCAACAAAAAGATTCTGGCAGTTATACCTTCCTGGAAAGCTTAAAGACCAAGTAACTGTTAAAGCGGCATTAGCAATATACAACAGGCTGCTGATACTACTGTTCACGTATTGTTTAATTCTCGTCTGTGAAAACAACAATACTTACAATGAAAAATTGAACAGTGTTAAGGAAAGAGCATACTAAATAATAATTAAATGACCAACATTATTGAGAATAAAGTCACTTAAAACTCGATGAAGCAAGAATGCTGTTTTAAAACTTTACAAATCCCTAAATAATCTGAACTATTATACCTTAAACTAGTATATTAAAGAAACCAACTTTCAGTTTTAAGTACCAAAGCAAATCTTAAGTCATTCGAAAGAGGTTTTTGCTTTCAAAAAGTGAAAGTTTCTTATTTTCGCTCAAACCAACTTTCGCACAAATTTTACTTCATTATTAATCCTTCTCGCTATTTCCAACACCNATCTTGTTAACATACATCTTGACATCTTTTTATTGCCCCATCATGGGTGAGAAAAAAATAAGAAAGACGTTTCCGCTTCAAAATAATCACTACAAATGAAGTATTCAAATACCTCAAAGGACCGTCCAGAGAAAAAGCCTTTGGAGTCGATAACCTAGCACCAAGTTATCTTAAAGACATTGCATTTTCTTGCAAACCCACCGTGTTGTGTCATCAAACCTTAAACGTTGTATACTATTCTCGATACAGTAACATTATTAAACAACCTTGGTGTCCACCATTACAACTTGATACAACTCATGAAACTTCTTCCTTCCACCAACAAAAAGATTCTGGCAGTTATACCTTCCTGGAAAGCTTAAAGACCAAATAACTGTTAAAGCGGCATTAGCAATATACAACAGGCTGCTGATACTACTGTTCACGTATTGTTTAATTCTCGTCTGTGAAAACAACAATACTTAAATGAAAAATTGAACAGTGTTAAGGAAAGAGCATACTAAATCATAATTAAATGACCAACATTATTGAGAATAAAGTCACTTAAAACTCGATGAAGCAAGAATCCTGTTTTAAAAGTTTACAAATCCCTAAATAATCTGAACTATGATACCTTAAACTAGTATATTAAAGAAACCAACCTATTGGAAAACAGAATTTTTATCGTAAATAATCTATACATTTATATTTTATGTTTTATGCTGTATAAATATTTGATTACACAAAAATTGATACTACTACTATTACTACTACTACTACAAATAGTAATAATAATATTAATAAATTCCCTTCGGCGTATATTACAACATGGCTTTTTATGACTCTTCATTGTTGCTTTTGTCACCAAACAGGGCAATAACAAATTTCCAGTCTGAATTCAATGCTGCATTACCAGACTTAGTACTAGCACTAAGATATCTTTCCATGTATTGTCGGTTATCAGGGTAGGAGTGGGGAGTGCTGTAGTCATGAATTGTTGTCATACAATAACAACTGCTCGAGCCGTGTACCACCAATACTCACTGGTTGTAGTGCGGAATTTGCTTGGTTGAAGTGATATTGCTATTTTTATATGATTTTCTATTTCATCTCATTCTTGTGGCTACAGTACATGTGCCTAAATTCAACTTACCTGGCTTGTTGATGGGCGCTGAATTTGGCCTTTTCACCCATCCATCACTGAATGGAATGTAACTACTCAATGATAATAATAATAATTTCCTGCCATCAGCTTACTCCGTGTACCAAGATCCAAGCTAGAAGGAAAAAACAACTCCTGTCAGGTCTGAAAAATGTTAATAAGAGAGGGGTTGTATACCACATGAATGGCGTTCTTGATGTTACGTATTGTAGATTTTTACCGTATTTTAAAAAGCGTTTTCATTTTGAATATTATTAAAAGTTAAAATATACTATTGTCTGTATCTTTGAGTTTGTATATCGAAGGAGTTTTTTGACAGATAATTAAGTGAATACTTGATGATGGTGCTGGGTAAAAAACTCTCGGTGCACTTGCTGCTTGTTTTCTTTAAGGCTATTACTATTTTATTAAGCACCATTTTTATGAAATCTTTAGACAGTTTTAGTAACTATACCATTTGACTCTGGTAATATAAATTAAATGTAACCCTCGGTTTTGAATGTTTTTATGGCATGTTAAGTTTTGAGCTAGTAGGAATAGCCTTGATAACTCATAAGGCTAGCTTTGTCAAATTCAACAATTATAAATTGTTTGTGATTGTATGTTTCAAAGAGCTATTGAGATTGCCTCACGCATTGAAAATTTTGGATAATAGCAGCCATATTATACTGTGTTTCTTATTAATACACTCTTTGAAAACTTAATTATAACATAAATTTGGATAAACTTACTTGTTTACAAATATTAGCGTTGCTTTATGCCACTACCATACTTAACAATGGGATGTTACTCTCACAACTGTAAGCGAAAGGAACAAATATCAGTTCTTACTTAGATCTATTGCATTTAAATTTTTTGAATTTTTTGATGCATGAAACAGTCACGAAGATCTCTTAGTAATAGAGGTAATCATATTTTTTCAGACATACACTATTTAAGTAAAGGTTAATCAGCCTTTTATTTGTCTTTACTCTTGTCCAACATTTACAATTCATCTTTATTCTTGGCAAATCAATATTAATCCTGTCTATATCTAACACCTCATAGAATGTACAGATGTAAACTCCCATCTAGTCCTTCTTAACCTCAGGATATCATTTCATTAAAATTACAGAATACGATGTAAATGAGTATATTTTATTTCTTTTTTAAAGAAATAAAATTTACTACAGACACTAGTGTGTTGACAGAAATCGCCTATGTTCCTGTCAAGTTATGATCTCAGATACAAAGATCAAGTAATTATCTATGTATCTGTGCAAGCTGACAGTAGTAAATGTCAACACTAATGCTATGATGGAGAGACAAATATGAAAAAAATAATTTCGTTGCCGAACCGATAATCTTAATCATGCTCTCCAAGATGTCACAAATAGCAACAAAATAATCCGAGATATAATGGTGCTGGCTCAAGAGCTTACAGTTTTAATCGGTAGTCCTCCTAAAATACTAGGGTGTTTTTCTCAGTGTAAAGATAAGAACAAGGATGGTCAAGCAATGTCATTTAAGCCGTTTTCCCCTAAACGCTAGATAATGTGGTTGGCATCCTTTCAAGCAATCAAGAGTAATTATAATTCCAAATTTGAATGGCTAGAAAAAGTTCATAGAACTGGGGTGAAGGCAGCTGGCTTTATTAAATCACTTAAAGAGTTAACATTTACTTTTAAGTGGAAATTTTGAGGATTGTGTTTTCTGTTTTTGAGGAAAGTAGCTGGAGTTTTCAGGGTACTCAGCTTTCATTTTGCAAATTTGAAATTGTGATGCATAATCCAGGTCCAATAAAAGGTCGAAGAAAAGAAGACCTTTTTGCTAGAGTATGGGGATCAATCGTAGGTGCTGTTGATATGAATGGGGCAGTGGATGAGCCAAGATTACCAGGACAACGTGAACTCCCAGAGTGAATAGACGAAGGTAATGAAAATGCATTTTTCCAAGTATTCCAGAAGGGCACTTCAAGATGAAGTATTTCTCTATCTTTGATAATGTCCTTGTCAGATTCCCTGACAGATTCGAACCAGATAATGTACCGAAACACTTCTGCAAGCTGGAGAAATTTCCTATTGGTGAGGAAACGTCAGTTTTACAAATCTCTTAACACTATAACAGCGATGTAGATGGTCATGAATAATATTCCATAGAAATATGCTAATCAATAGAGTGAAAACCCAAGGTGATTCTTTTGAGAATACTTACGTGTTATAACTTTTTGACAGGAAGAAAAATTACTCTCATCTGTGATTGCAGAGGTGCACAAACTGATACGGAGAGTATTAACATTGCCTGTTTCAAGCTGCACAGCTGGAAATAACTCTCAGGTTAAAGCATCTGGAAGGTTATCTCCGGTCACTGATGTCTCCCAACTGGCTGAACGCAGTTGCCAGGACGAAAGTTTTCCAAGAAAACGTAATGAAGTTGTTAATTTTTCCTTTTAAGAAGTAGTGTCAGAAAGAATACGTTTTGGGTCTCAAATTACTGTGTGGTGATGATTAACGTACTTGAAGATGTTCCAGCTCATGACAATTGTGTTTTTCTTGCTGTTATTGCCCTCTTCCCCTAAAGGCAAGGCAGAGTTAACAAGATAAATCACGGGTGAAATTTCGCATAACACACCGAATCGTAATTCCCACTCGGATAGGACATTTATAATTTGAGCTTCCCTCTTTCCCTAAAAAAAATATAATTTTACGGCTATAAAAGTTAGTGGTGCAGTTAAAACATTTCCATTGCTTTTTTCATTTTTATGGTCCAAGGTACAGAGGATATTAGAGGGCCGCGCTTATTAGAGAGTCAAGCTTATTTTACAAGTTGGAAAAAGCCCGATACAAAATGAAAAAATAACATGAAAAACCTTAAGAATTCAAGAGGTTGTTTGGATGACTTGCTTTATATGGCAAGTAAAATAAAATAAAATAATATTTACTTCACTCTTTTGTCTTCAAGAGTTACTGGAGTAATTAATATTTTTGATATTCCCCCTTCATATGTCTCATGCGAAGAAAATAATTAATATTAATAATAAAATAAATAACAAATAATTAAAATCAGGAGATGCTAAGGTATCTGAATAAAAGTTTATAGGGCTAATAGTGTAATTGTTATTTATTCATTAAAATGTACACAGAAAGGATTCTGGAAACTTCTAAATGACAAAAACAGCATTCAAATCCACTTGGCAGCGCCATTTCAAACGATTCTGTAAAACTCAAACAGCACGTTTTTTCCTCGATATTCAGAAAAGCTGACCCCAAAGTAAGTACTAAAATGAATCTATGTCATCTGAACCAGTTTGGATATGACTCTTATAGAAATCTCGGGTCAGGTGCAGATGGGTAACAAAAAGGTTATCAGCCATATTTTTTGTCGTTGTTGTCTTTTCATACACAGTTGCTATTAGTCTCTTTGTCACATCGAGTTTTACTAAACAGGACGGACATCAAAACAAAAACTTTGAATTTTTATTGTCTATCTGGAAAAAGAAGGCTACCTTTATGGTAGGATTTTTGATAACACATGTTCATACTCCAGTGGAGGCAGCCTCTCCTGAGTACAACTGCAAGTTTTTCTAATATTTTCACTGCAATTTGTATCAGAAACACGCGCTCGATTCCCAACCATTTGCTGATCTGCAAAACAGAGAAAAGCATTGTGCAAAATCCACCGTTGCTCACCATGCAATCAGGAAGGATGCCTGAATTGTTTGGCATAGAATTTGAAGACCATATAGTCATTTCTCAACCAATCTCTGGTAGTGAAAAAGGAGGACATACTACGGTGATTGATTACCTAAGAGAAGAAAAACCCGATGTTCAACGAATCGACTTTATGTTTCCAAAACGCGGCAAAGGGCTCGAAAATATAGAACGAAGAAGACTTATCAATGGAATCGTCAATTGTTATCTCCGTAGTAGGAACAAGGAGAAGAAAGTGTATTCAGCTTTTATGATGGTGGATAACAGTTTAAAGTCCTCCCATGAGACGTCACTTTTGCCTTCCAAGAGTACAGTGATTGAAACCGTCACTGAATTGCCAATGGAGGCTTCAGACTGTACCCTTAAATCATTAGACTCCTATTTGAAAGGAGTAGCAATACTTTCAGATTCACAGGAGCTGGATGAAAAGTGTCATTTATTTCTTAGTGAAGAATTTGAGAAAGCAGGTTGCCCTTTTGACAAATTCTGTATAGACTTTAGTACTAAGGCACCAGTCTTAATTAAAAATCACCTGGAAGGAAAAACAGAGGGGCAAGCAAAGCAGGTGTGTGTGGAACAGAATTTTGGAAAAGCAAATTACCATCCTGTCTTATTAAGCCAAAAATGTGTACCAGTATTTTATAACTATGCCCAAGCACTGCGAGTCTTACAACAGGTAAAAGATTCTATTTTATTGTTATTTATTTATTCCATTATTATTTTTATTGGTTTTAAGATAAGGACAAGGTGCTGAAACTTCGCCCGGTCTATTTGTTTTGTTTGGGAAAGTAAACAAAACTGTCGAAATCAAGACAAGGTCCTTTTACAATGATCTGGGAATAACCCTTAGAAGGTACAGAAAAAAACAACTTAAAGTTAAATATCTAAAAGAAAACTATATGGAAGCTAAATAATTTTACAAAAATAAAACATTTTTATGAATTTTTTTCTATAAAAAAGTCAAGACATTACAGAGATGACAACAGCCAATTTTGATTTTTGGTTTTCCAACAGCCAATGAATAGACGTGATTGGAATTTTAATATATATTTTAATATACATATAGTTGATATCTGTGGGATGGGTAATAAAGAACGCTACTGTTCATTCTCTTACTTTGTTATGTAATGGAAGCTTCCTCCTTCACAAAGTCAGTCATTTGCTGGATATAAGTCATTTCTAAAACAAAATAATTTTTTTTTTGGGGGGGGGGCATGTAGATGAAAGTATATGGTTATAATCTCCATATTGACTTGTTTTGTATTACATTGTCTATAAAGTATGCTAATGGAATAATGTGGAGAAAATCGTCAAGGATATAAAATAGACCATGTCATTGGTTGATTAAATAAACCACTGCAGATCAAGTGATAGTAAGTATGGGACACAATATTGCCATAGTAAGAGAAGTCAGATCAATGTCATTTGACAAAGGATTTCATTCATATATCTTTGAACACCAAAATTAACCTATTTGATATATATGTAAGCGTGTGAGGAACAATGCCAGAGACTTCTAACTTTTTGATATTTGAAAAGTAAGCACACAAAATGATATATTGACTTATCACCCCATCCAATGAGACAATAAAATACAGTGTTTCTGGTAAGGTGAGGTTTTTACTGTCACCATGATGACAAGATAGTATGCTTCCAGACAGCATGTAATTTTGTATTCTTGGTTTTTACCAGATTTTGCTTTTCCCTTTATTATTTTGATAGTGCCAAGAATTGTCTTTCGTGGATGAACTTCTTAAAAGGATACCAAAACAACTTGAGCTAGAAAGAAAATGTGTGGGATTAACCCCAAAGCACCCCTTTATTGTAGTAGAAGGGATGGATGGATCAGGTATATTCTCCATTATAACATCTCTTTTTTGAAAAATGTCATTTCATGTTTGAGTTGGTTTTAAAAGTTTATTTTATCACAGACATATTTCTTTTTTTATTTAAAGACAGTTCTCAAATAAAAAACAACTGAAATGTAAGAGTAGACACAGCTACTGTAACCACCCTCTCAGCATGACTCATAAGTTTGAATATTTATTTTTTTAAAGAAAGGAAGGCACATAAAATAATAAAGTTCACAGGCAATGATCACTTCTGGTCTGCACATTAACTGACCTTTGGTCTAACAGTAGCTCTGATCTTGGTCAACTGACCCACACATTTCTTGTCCTTGTTTGTATCAAACCGGTATTTAACTGATGATGATGACAAGAAGCCTTAGCTTTCTCCTGTAACCACAGTTAACTAATCATTAATTGTTTTCCATAGAAGTAGTAGTAGTAGTAGTAGCAGTAGTAGTAGTAGTAGTAGTAGTAGTAGCATTTGGTTTTTATCACTCTATACCAGATGCTACCCATCTATTGAGATTTGTGGAAAGTGCAACATCAGATGGTCAATAGCACATGCTTCTAAAACACACATAGATACACCTGGGACAAATTGGTGACTTGGCCAAAGCATGCCCAAGCTATGCTTATTGACAGCTGCTTTGTTTTGAGATCAATTTATTTGATGTTAACCACTGTTTACAGTAACAAGTTTTAAAACCAGATAATTAACCTTTGGGAGCAAGGACTACTTCTTCTTTAGCAATATTGTTAGACCACTCATCATGCCATGGATATTATTTCCTAACAGTATATTTAGCATGAAAAAGAAATTCTTTATTCTTGCTTTTCTTATATATCTTTTATCTTCTTTTCTTGCTGCCCCACATTTAGCCTGCAAGTTGAGGCCCAAGTTAAAATCAGAAGTTCTGTCAAACCTATTTTTTCTTGAAGTCCTGATTTTGATCTTTATTTAGCAGTAGAGTCACATATCAGAAATATAAGATAATATTCATGAAGTACCTAATCAAGCAAGCTCTGTATGAAGATGATACTCAGAAGAACAATTCAGTTTGTTTTTTATCAATCATATCTTTCTGTTGCACCTGTTAATTATTCACTCACTGCAGTTAAGAATATTTGTGAGGAAAAAAAGTAGTGGAGGAGCTCAAAAGCATATTTAAAGTTATCTAAAATGGAACAAAAAATTATCCCAGATTTAATTAAAATAATGTCAAACTATTTCAATAATGGAGAAAAAGGTGTTGGTCAAGAAATAATGACAGTCTTGGGAGAAATAATTGGACTTATCCTATGGGCCTTTAGGCCAACTACATTTTTTTCTTTATCATTGTTTCAGTAGAAGTGTTTTGCAGATTTATATCAGTTTGCATTTTGTTATCAGCTTCACTCTTGTCACCACTGGTTTGTGCAAGCTGAAAATTTGAAACAAATGCTATCCTGGTTACAAGTTGTTCCTGTGTCTTTCCAATGGTTTTTGTCACCCAGATTATAGAATACTTTCTCACTCCTCACAATGAGTTCTTCTTATCATCTAATAAGATGCTTCAAAGCTTGTGTGACCTGTTCTAGCAGTGACATGAAGTGTGATTTGCATTCTAGTGGGGCTTCTTTTAACTTTCCCATTCTTTGCTTTTTAGGATTGGACTTGTTCTTGTGAGAACAGATGGTGTCTTATCATTAACTGGACCATGACAGATACCTTATTGATCTTCAGAGACTTTTTGTTTCCTACATTTGCTAAAGTAAGCTTCTTGCCACATTTTATCTTCATATTGTCCAATGCCAAGCAATGAGCCTGGCTACCTATATGGTATATGGGAAATTGGGAGCTTTAACTGTTTGATCAGCTGCTTTAATATACCCCCCAAAAATCTAATTATTACCCATTGTACATAAATGTTTTTCAGAATATGTCTAATATGTCAAGTTCCTCAGTTCTATGAAAATGGAAATTGTATTGAGTAGTTCCAGTCATGTCTTATTTTAGGTTTTTTTAGGTATATTATGTTTTAATGTAAAATTTATTGTTTCAAATTACCATAAATAATTAATGAGATACAGCTATTGGAGTAAGAGCTGAATAAGTGTAGATATTGAGTTAAATACTTGTTTAACATAAAAGTTTCTCCATATTAGACTAGGAAACTATTATATGTCAGGGTTTTAGATGTTTTTTTGCACTGAATAGTCTCCTTTGAAATAAGGACTACCCTGTTATAATTGCCACTTCTCTGACTTGATGATTGTGAAACATGCTGTGGCACATATTTAGTCATTTATAATGCTTTTATACATGAATTTCAAATTGATATTTCTTTTTTAACTGTAAATAGGCAAGTCCACATTAGTAAAAAATCTTGGGATGCACCTTAATAGTGCTTGTTTCCAGACACCACCTGATGTTATCAAAGATTTAAGGAGAGCATTTGATTCTTACCCCGAGATGCTTAGACGAGCTTATTATGCAATTGGAAACTATATTGCTGCAGAAATGGTAGTAGCACTTACCCAAGACGAACCAGTTGTAATGGATCGGTAAGAATTTTATTAGTTCTCTTTATATCTACATCTTGGTTATGAAAGGAAGCCACAGTAAAACTGAACTAAAGGTACCTATATTTAAGGTAGAAAAATATAAGAAAAAATGGAATTCAGATATATTACTTGTGAATTTCATCTGAAGGGTCAGCATCATCACCAGAATAATGTAAAGAAAACAAAATATTTATTTATAATATATTTGTATTAATATATGCCATTACATTACTACAGGAAGTGGCATTTAATAATATGTGTGAAATGCAACTTCCCTTTGTAAATCAGTGGACAAGTATTCTTGTCTCAGTACAAACATAAAAGTAACTTGGATAATTTTTCTCTGGAATTTATCAAAAGTTAACCATATGTAAAGCAGTTGCAGGTAAACAGAATATTCGGATTGCTTCTATTTGTCCTACATACATAAACTTTATTATATAGGTTTGTATTATATATTGTGTCATATATATGTGTGTGTGGGAATGTGTGTGAGTTATAATATTATGCCTATTAGAAGTAATATCATGTTCATTTTGGTTTATTACTGTTGACCAAAATGTCATTTCACTTCCAATATTCAAGTTCCATACCACAAATCTTTTTTTTAACATTGTGGTTGTGGAACTAGGAATTTGGTAGTAAAAGTCCTACATACTCATTTTGATGTTTCACCTTCACAAAATTTTTACATTATCATCAACATTATCATCAACTTTATGTTTAATAAGATTATTGCTAATGTTGTTGCCATAATCATTTTAGTCATCACCATTATCAAAACCCAGTGTTTCTCCATCTCCATGATTGCCATAATATTTAAAATTAAAATTGAAAGTTATTAATAAATTTTCAATTACAAACTTCCAGAACAAACATATGTCTTGTCTGTTGAAGAGTGAAGAAAATAGGACTTACAACGGTCTATTACAAGGAAAATATCTTCACAGAAAAAGGTTTTAAAAACTGGAAAATGGGATCAGGATTTGAATTGGACATTTGGTGACATAAAAGGCATAACTGTGCTTAACAAGTATTTTAAATATCAAGAGAGCACATAAAATTTATACGTAGGTCACCCAAAAAGTATAGAAATTAAGAGGCTCTTCAAAGTGGGTCTGACAAACCATATAAGGGACTGCATAACTTATTTCCAACAAGATGGACGGTGAAAGGACAGGCACCTGAAGGCACCCTCAACAACTTTGAAGAGATCAAGAGTCTCTTAAGAGACAGAAGTATCATTACTGATGGAGAGTAAAGGAACAAGGTAGCAGGTCTCAAAGCAAACTTGAAGGGGTTTAAGTACTTGTTTTGATCCAAGCCAAGTTCTGTGATTATAAAGCAACTTAATAAGCTAAGCCAAACTCTACAAGACCCAGGTCTATCCACACTTAAATCTTATGAAATTACAAGAATGACAGTGAACACACTAAAAAAGGACTGGAATGGTGGCTTATTTAAATTGTTGTGGTTTTTTTTGGGGGGGGGAGGTGTTATTATTGAACAGTTGCATAAATGGTAAGATAAAGATGAAGCAATTGTAATTAAGAAAAGAAGTCAACCTATCAAGATCACCAATTACGTTGCAACAGCAATGTAATTGGTGTTGCTCTATTAGCTCACATCATGGCTTGTTCAATCCATAAGGAAATCGCCATGGCAACTCAACTTAACAAAGTAGCTGACATGTCTAGTACAGAAACAGAAAATCAGAAACATCCCTTTGCCAAGCTTTCTACTGAAGACCTTTTTTAACTGATAGGAGTAGCATGCATGCAGAAAGTCTCCTCATGACGCATCCTGGGAAACGCTGAGGTCACCAACCTCAGTAGGCCAATTTCTGCAACACTCGCGACATATCATCATTTACGGATTTTATTCCTCTGTGATACTACCTTCCAACCTCGAAATGCCTCCACACCAAAGTCATCAACACGGGTTCTTGTCAGAACCGGCGCTGGCTGTTGCCTCCTTTAACACTGAAGGATACATAAATGTGAAGGCAAACCTACTATCCCAGACAACACAAGATTATGACATTGTGTGCCTCCAGAAGACACACCTGAAGACCTCCAGCAGAAGACCGGACGTACCCGGAATGAAGCTTATTGCTGAGATACGACATGAAAAGTATGGATCTGCCGTTTTCACTAGATACAACCTCAGTGTTGATGCAGTCCACACCACAAACCAACACAACATCGAACTGATCACGGTGTCGCTTCCCAACATACAGATTACCTCTATCTATAAACCTCCTGGATGTGGATTTGTCTGGACTGAACCACCGTCAAGCAGTCTGAGAAAACACAGAATCATCATTTGTGATTTAAACGCCCATAGCACAAGATGGGACTATGCCAAAAATGACAGAGACGGGGATCTCGTTGAATCTTGGGCACAATCACTTGACCTGACACTAATTCATGACTCAAAGATCCCAAAGTCCTTCCTCAGTGCCAGGTGGAAGCGGGGCTACAATCCCGATCTCTGCTTTGTGACCAACCAACTATCCCATACCGCTCAGAAGGGGGTCTTATCCCCTATTCCCAAATCCCAACACCGACCAATCTCCATCAGGTTATGCGCAGCCCTAAGTATATTAGACATCCCGTTCAAACGTAGATTTAATCTACGCAAAGCTGACTGGGAAGGCTTTAGACAAACTCTTGACTTCATGCTAACCGACCTGCGTCCAATTCCACAGAACTACTCAGCTTTCAAACAACGAATGCACAAAGCCGCATGCCTCCACATCCCCCGGGGGTGCCGCACAAAGTACCTTCCTGGCCTTACCAGCGACTCAAAACGTCTGCTCCGAGACTATGAGGTAATGTTTAGTTCTGACCCGTTCAATGACCAAACTCTTCAGATTGGGGAGCAACTTCTTGATATGGTTGGAATGGAGCGCAGGACGGCCTGGCAAAACATGATTGAGAACACAGACATGAAAATAAACAGTAAAAAGGCCTGGAGCACGATCAAAAGGCTAGGAGAAAACAAGACCGATCCTCCCAAACAATGCAATGTCACACCCAATCAGGTGGCAAGTCAACTGGTGGCAAATGGACGGAGCAAAGAAAGGAGAAGACACACTGGAGTTCTCTCCTCCACCAGACTGCCATCCCAAGACCAGAACATGTCTTACCTAACTCGCCCTTTCTCTGCTGAAGAACTCCACCAAGGCACCAAACAACTCAAATCAGGAAAAGCAGCCGGCCCTGATGACATCCTGACTGAATTTCTCAAGAACATGGGACCTAAAGCAACCACCTGGATCCTAGAGATGTTCAATGCATGCCTCACCACACAGCAAATCCCAGCCATATGGAGAAAGGCAAAAGTAGTTGCCATACTGAAACCTGGCAAAAACCCTGATGAACCGAAGAGCTACCGACCCATTTCACTGCTATGCATCAGCTACAAGCTCTTTGAGAGACTACTACTCACCCGAGTCTGCCCAATAGTAGAGCTCCAACTAACCCCCGACCAAGCTGGCTTCAGGCAAGGGAAATCCTGCGAAAGTCAGTTGTTGAAGCTCACCCAACAAATCGAAGACGGCTTCCAAAAGAAGCTCATAACTGGAGCAGCTTTTGTCGATCTGAGTGCCGCCTACGACACTGTCCAACACCGGCTTATGATTAACAAGCTGTACCATTTCACTCACGACACAAAATTCTGCAACATGATCCGCTCTTTGCTATCTAACCGTAGGTTCTATGTCGTACTGAATGACAAGCGCAGCCGATGGTTTGATCAGAGAAACGGACTCCCTCAGGGAAGTGTGCTAGCACCAACTCTGTTCAATATATACACAAATGACCAACCAATCTTTGAGGCCTGCAACAGGTTCATCTACGCAGATGATCTGTGCATTACCACACAGAAAAGTAACTTCTCTGATGTGGAGCGAACCATACAAGATGCACTAGCAGGGATGTCCATATACTACAATGAAAATCACCTAAAAGCCAACCCCACCAAAACCCAACTCTGTAGTTTCCACCTGAAAAACAGAGAAGCACGTCGACAACTAGATGTGACATGGGAAGGCCAACGAGTCCAAAATGATCCCAACCCAGTGTATCTGGGGGTTACTCTTGACCGCACCCTATCATACAAGGAGCACATCACCAAGCTCCGAGGCAAAGTGTCAACAAGGAATAACATCCTTCGTAAACTTGTAAATAGCAAGTGGGGCGCAGCTCCCGCAACACTGCGCACGACTGCCCTTGGTCTATGCTTCTCAGCCGCTGAATATGCCAGCTCAGTGTGGTGCAGATCTAGCCACGCCCACAAAATCGACCCGATTCTAAATGACACCTGCCGTATTGTAACGGGGTGTCTAAAGCCAACACCTGTAGCCTGTGTCTATGCCCTAGCTGGTCTTGCCCCTCCCAGAATCCGACGAGAGGTTCACAGTCTCGATCAGCGCCGGAAGCAGGAAGATGACAATAGACATCCACTTCATCAGCATTCCACCACCCGGAAGAGACTGTCTTCCCGTAGCAGTTTCATGGACTCCACCACGCCCCTCACCACCTCCACCGACCAAGCCATTGAGGAGAAATGGTTGACCAGCTGGAAGGGACACAGCATGGCAGACTCATGGACAAGTAGAGGCATAGTGCCAACTCAACAACTCGCCAGCGGAAGTGAGCTACCGTGGCCAATATGGAAGACCCTCAACAGACTTCGAGTTGAGCAAGGCCGATGCAAGGCCTCTCTAAAAGTGTGGAACATGAGCCCTACCAGTACCTGTGACTGCGGCAGTGAGCAAACCATGGCACACCTCATGTCCTGTAGCCTCGCTCCAAAGTGCACCGCCGACGACCTTGTCAATCCCAGCGACGCAGCAGTGGCCTGTGCCACTTTCTGGAGTAAAGAGATCTGAGATGATGATAGCCACGAGACTCGACGAAGAAGGCTGATAGGAGTAAACTGCAATCAACACAATTTTATTTAAACGAAACCGACTAAAAGAAACTGTGTCTTAAGATGACCAAAGCAAAATCATAGTACTGAGCATCTGCAATCTTAAGAATCTGCTCGAAAAAATTGAAACTATATTATTGCCGCTGAGATAATAATTCACAACAAATTATGAAGTCTATGTATTTACTGTTAGTCACTCAGAAGCCAAATATTAACAGCAAAGTGAATTCAAAATCTAAACATTGCCCAAGACACCTGTCATAGCTTCTTTGGGGTACTATGATCTGCTATAAACTTTTATTCATTAGCTGTGCTAACCCCACCCCACCCATGATTGACAAGACAGATTTATGGCGCTGCATGGTATAGATGCGTATTATGCTGAAACAATGAGGTATTGCTACAAAAACGTTTAGGAAAGGCATTTTACAAGCAAATTTAACTACCGTAATCTCTGGCGTATAACCCGCACGACAGATAACCTGCAGTTTGTCATTATTAGCTTTTCATCTTAACAAGTTCGTTAGATAACCCGCACTGCCGTATAACCCGCATATATATTCTACCTCTTTTTACCGAGTTTTGGTGTATAACCCGCAATTTTTTAATTAAAAAACAATGTATTATGTTATAAAAATGTATTAAGTTTCTTTTGTAAAAATTGCGCAACAGATTAACTTGCTTATGAAATTGTCTGGTCAGAAAGCGCTGCTCATTTAAATTGCGCAACAAGTTAACTCGCTCATAAACTCGATTGTTTCGACAGAAAGCGCTGCTCATTTTTATGAAGCAGTGGGCAAAAGTCAGTAAAAATTAATCTTATTTTGATCGATAACTACAACTGAATGTGTTAGTACCAGTAATTAACATACTACTCCGGTGATTTGCTTTATTTTCTTGGCAACACATAACAAAGATCTTTATAAAAATACGACTTAATTTGCATGGATTCTTTTAGATGCAATTGAATTTTCAGTAGAAATAAAAAACTGAGTGCTAATTCAGTTGTTTTCAACAATGAATCACTTAAGTCTTCGTCGAGTGGATAAAGAGTAAAGGAATGTTCGTTCGATAGCTTTGATTTTAACGAATCAATAATGTAACGGTAAAAGCAATTTTTGGCAAAAAAAGATGAAAAACAGCAAAAAAGACAATGTTTGCAGTTCAAAACTTTATCATCGCAACAATTTTAAATGAGAAACATTTAACTCAGTCCTCGAAATCTGTTGGAAAGCCATCGAATTCTTCATCCCCTGTATCGCCATGAAAGCATTCAAGGAGACTTTGATCCAATGATAAAGTGGGTACTGACTTGATGGTCAAGTCTGTATCGTCGTCACTTTCATCGTCGGCTACATTTTCTGCAGCATCTGTGGACTCAAGAATCCCAGCTTTCCGAAAGCCGTTGACAATTGTCGATACATTTATACTGTCCCAAGCGAGAAGGATCCATCTGCAAACTTCCGAATAAAAGGCCCTTCTCATCTTGCCACTATTAGTGAAGGAGTGGAGGCCCTCTGGCATTCCATTGCTCCCAGCATTCTCTTATTTTGATTTTAAATGGTCGATTATCTGAGATGTCCAATGGCTGAAGAACTTTAGTAAGGCCACCTGGAATGACTGCTGTTGTTGTTGAACGTTGCTGGCTTAGCATTTACGGACATTCTTGTCTTTGTGGGCCTTAAAGCTGTCACAAATCAACATAGACGACTTATTGAAAAAGTCATCAGGCTGCGTTTGCCAAACTTTATTTGTCCACACTTCCATTCCTGCACAATCCAGTCAACCCTTTTCTTGACAATGAATAACTATTCCTTTTGGAAAATCATCTTTTGGAATTGTTTTTCTTTTGAAGATAACCATTGGTTTCAATTTTCTGCCTGTTTCGGAACATCCCAAAATTACGGTGAAATGAGTTTTCTCGTGGCCAGTTTTATTTATCGGCACTTCGTCCATGTTGGAAATATTTGACGCAGGCAACTTGACTTCAAGTCTTCGTCTCGCCACGAACTGTCTGAAGCTGGTCGTTTTATCTTCCCAGTCAGAAGGAAGCGCTCGGCCTTACGTTGTTCTCGTTCGCACAGATAGCTTGTTTCTTTTCATGACTCTATTAGCCCAGGATGGTCCACCTACAAAGTCATTTACCCTCATCTGTGAAGCTAATTCTTTGGCCTTTAATCTGATCATAACTGTGGTTACTGATCGCTTGGCTTCTCTTTGATGAAGAACCCACGTACAAAGTGCCTTCTCTAAGTTGGGAAATTTAACTTTTCCATAACGTAAACTTCTTAAAATTTTAGGTTTTGAGGATAGTACTTTTTTTCTTCCGCCAATCACGAGCCATTGATTCATCAATGTCATACTCTCTACCAGCTTTCCGACTTCCAAATTGTTCAGCGAAGGCAACCACTGATAATTTAAAACCAGCATGAAACGATCTCCTTGTTTTCGGTGCCATATTCAAAACAAAATGAATTGAAAATAGAGAAGCGCTCGTGTTAGACGTTGTAGACAGAAAGAGAGAAAATTTATTTGAAACGTAATTATTTTAAAGTCGTCTGCCTACGTCATGCAGGTTGTAAAATCATCAGACTTTCCGCCTCCGAGACTTTGATTTGTAGTTAGAAACAATTTTATGCTGTTATGTAATGAAGAGAAGTTCTTTTCTGCCTGAGTGACGATTTCCTGGTTACGTGTTCATGCGCATATTTTGATATTTTGAGATAGTGGTGGATGATTGGAGACGCGATAAACTTTTTATTTTGT
>RDPX01000014.1:2546100-2567689 GCA_003991215.1 Morbakka virulenta | reverse complement strand
AAGGTAAAAGAGAAAACTCAAAACTTGTGTATAGAACTTAAAGTTTCGTGTTTTACACTCATCAGCTATACTGGTTAAAAAACGTTACAAAAACCACATATATATATATATATTTTACAGACTATTCAGAACTACAACAATAGGCAAAATTAGAACAACAGGACATAATAGGTTGTTAACACTGTTTACAAATGTTAGTCTTTTGATTTGTAGTTAGCGAGAAGGAATTTGTTTATGTGGCGACATCTGGTAATCAGTTCACTTCTTTTGTTTAAAAGTTCGCTTTGTTCTGGTAGTTTAAAATTTCAAATTTTTCTTGTAAACAAAGTGAACATGTGCGTCCATTGGTTGTGTAGGCTTTGACGTGTTTAATTATTGACCATTTCGGTTTTGGGGTGGTTTGGTGATTATCTTTCACGTCCCACACGTAGGAAGATAGTGATGTACTGTTTTTGTACTTCCTGTTTAATAGCGACTGCTTATGGCCATTCCATCTGGTTTTAAAGTCATTTTCTGTTAATCCTATGTAAACCTTCTTCGGAAAGTTGGGGGTTGTTACTTCACATTTATAAATGATTAACTCTTTGCGTCAGTCGCCATTTAGGGGGCACTCGTCTTTCTTTCTGCAATTACATTGTTGGGTTTCTTTGCTTGAGTAGGAAGAAATCTTTCTGTTGTGGTTCTTGATGAGGGTTCCTACGTTTTGGGTGCAACTGTAGCTCACTTTGACATTGTTTTTGTTAAAAAGTTTTTTCAGGTGGTTTGTTTTGAAGTGTTTTTCGATGAGCAGGAGGAATTTCTTTGCTACGTTGGTGGAAACATTTCTGCTGAATGGGGGGTGTTAAACCAGATGATATTGCGTGAGCGGTTTCTTTTCTTTGGTGGGTTAACTACAAATCAAAAGACTAACATATGTAAACAGTGTTAACAACCTATTATGTCCTGTTGTTCTATTTTTACCTATTGTTGTAGTTCTGAATAGTCTGTAAAATATATATATGTGTGTGGTTTTTGTAACGTTTTTTAACCAGTAGAGCTGATGAGTGTATGACACGAAACGTTAAGTTCTATACACAAGTTTTGAGCTTGTATTCGCTCTGGATTTCCATCGAGCACTGTAAATGGTAACAGACTCTATAATACGCTATTATTTTCGATTGTTTGTTGAATGATATATATAATCAGATGTACGAGTAAGAAGAATTCTAACTTTACATTACTCAGAGTTTCATGTCTTTCACAATCTTCAGCTGTATACAAATAATCACTTGAAAAAACTTTTTACAAAGATGTTACACAAATAATTGTGTAACCTGACCTTTTGAAAAGCAACTATTGATAACAAAAGAATCATAAAACGTGCAACTACAAAACAGGAAATGGACAGTAGAAGATTATTATCTATTGTCAGTCTTTTGATTTGAAATTGGCGAGGGTGTAATGATTAATTAATAAGTTAGAGTTTTTCTTACTCGTACATCTAATTATATGATAGCTCCCACGTTACAAGGTGGTAGAGCACTGCTGCTGACGACATTTCACATTCATTTGTNTTTCATGTCTTTCACAATCTTCAGCTGTATACAAATAATCACTTGAAAAAACTTTTTACAAAGATGTTACACAAATAATTGTGTAACCTGACCTTTTGAAAAGCAACTATTGATAACAAAAGAATCATAAAACGTGCAACTACAAAACAGGAAATGGACAGTAGAAGATTATTATCTATTGTCAGTCTTTTGATTTGAAATTGGCGAGGGTGTAATGATTAATTAATAAGTTAGAGTTTTTCTTACTCGTACATCTAATTATATGATAGCTCCTACGTTACAAGGTGGTAGAGCACTGCTGCTGACGACATTTCACATTCATTTGTTAATATATATATATATATATATGAAGTCTAACAAGCATTCTCCAGCTGCTCCGGATGTCGAGATAGAAAGAGAAGTATTGCGTAATATATTTCATTCCTCCTTTGAGCGCCAACGAGTCTCATTTTTCTTTTGCACTTTCTAACGGCCACTATATCTGCCGTTGTGTTCGTTCCATTGATTTAGCATGCCACCAAAACCAAGAGGATCGGCTTCAAGGTGTCTGTTGTTGCATATGCTAAAGAACATGGGTATCGAAAGGCTGGTCATAAGTTTGATTTGACCAATCTATGTTCCCGGATTGCAGGAGAAAGAAAAGCCTTATTTCATGTAAATCAAAAGTTGTTCGCAGTTTACGTTGTGGAAAAATCAAATTTCCTAACTTGGAGAGAGATGTATGCATGAGGTATTTCTCAAAGAGAACTTGTGAGATCCGCCACCACTGTAATGATTCGATTGGAAGGGAAAGAATTGGCACAGCAATTGGGAATAACGAATTTTGTTGGAGAACGATCCTGATGTAATCGTTTTATGCGAAAAAAAAAACTATTCGTAAGGGCAAGAACAACACAGAGGCAACCACTTCCTTCCGATTGGGAAGAAAATGCAGCCAGTTCCAAAGAGTTTTTGATGAAACGAAAAAAAGAGATGAAATTGCCTCTGTCCAACATTTTCAATATGGATGAGGTACCCATGACCTTCGATTGTTCGCATATGAGAACAGTTGAAGGTACAGGTGTAAATAGTGTGCCAATCAGCAGCACTGACCATGAGAAAACACATTTTATCGTGATTCTGGGATGTTCCGAAACGGAGAAAAAGCTATGGTTATCTTGAAAAGAAAGACGATGCTAAAGGAGGAATTTCCAGAAGGAATCGTCGTTCACTGTCTAGGAAAAGGTTGGTTGGACTGCCCGGAGTTGGATAATTGGGCAACCCAAATGTGACAAATTAGGCTTGTCTATTTTTCCCCAAAAACGTCTATGCTGATCTTTGATTGTTTCAAAGCCCATAAGGACCAAACTGTACGGAAAATACTCAGTCATGAACATTCCACCACCATAGCGATCATCCAATGAGGTCTCACTAAATTGCTCCAACCACTGGACATTTCTGTCAATCGACCTTTCAATGTGAAGATCAGAGAATCCTGGGGAAAATGAATGTCTGAAGGACTCCACTCTTTCAGAAAGAAGTGGTAGGATGAGAAGAGCATCGTTCGCGGGAAGTTTGTCGCTGGGTGTTGTTTCCATGGGAAAGCATCAGCCAAAGTACAATCGTAAACGGCTTTCGAAAAGCAGGGACCGTTGACTGCTCAAAAAATGATTCGAATCAACCATCTGACGATGAAGGTGACGATGACATCGATTTGGTTCACTCTACATTGGATGAAAGGGTTCTGAAATTATTTCACAGCGATAGGGAAAACGATGAACTTAGCGGATTTTCTTCAGAAAAGGAATAGTGAAATATTGTCAGGTTGGAATTTTTTTTGCTTTCATGAAAAGTTTAATCAAGTGGGAAAAAAAATAAATCATATCTTGGATGTTTTCTTTTTTCGCTCTTCTTAATAATATACCTATCTGACTGTTTGAATGGCAGAAACTGAAACTATTGCATTTACTTTGTAGACCATAACAGTAGTAAAATTAGCTGGTTAGAATCTTTTTCCAAGAATGTGTGGCTTCTTTCATTTCCCAAAAGTTTCGTTTAGCGCGTTTTTCGAAAACTTTTCGCACTTTGACGAAAATGTATTTGAAGATACAGATTATACACGATGCAGGTTATACGCCGGTGTGGGTTATCTTATGAAAAAAAAATTAAAAAGAATGATTTCAAGTGATACTGCAAGTTATCCGCCGTGCAAGTTTACAAGCAGAAATTACAGTGATAACGTTTTAGTGAAAGGACTTGTATTAAACGAAATGTGCATATAGTAATTATGTTTTTCTCTCTAGACCTTTACACAGAAAATGTTCTAAACATCAAAAATGAAACTAATTTTTAACCGACTCTATTGATATTCAATGGATAACTCGTAGACGAAGGTATGTGTGTATCAGGATTTGGAGTCAATTAAAGAAAATATTACTAAAACATTACCTTAATTTGAACTTTTTTTCAACTTGTTTATTTTCATTTTTTATTACCATATTACTATGTTTATAATTATAGGTATATATAATTAAACAAACAATCGAAAATAACAGAGTTCTTCTGTTACCACCTACAGTGCTCGATGGAAATCCAGATATGAAGAAATAATATGAGGAAAGTTAACTTAAACTATTCGTTAAAAACATTCCGACACCAAACAGATAACATATATATTAAAGTTGATCGAAAAAGTTGAAGCAGTAATCAAACGTATGCGCTGGAAACTATTCTGGTTCAACAATGAGGACGGTATCAACGATAAAGAGAATTTCGGCTTCAAATCTAAGAACACACCACCACCCCACAACGAACCAAAAAACTTCGAAAATGACTTACTCAACATGATTTCAACAATAGAATTCCGAAACGACAATGACAAATTCCAAGAGAAGATGAAGCAGGACATCCGAAGAATCAATAACACCAATCAAATGCTTATATTCCCAGACAAAACCACCAATATCTACACCATGTCCCCCGAAGAACACACCAAATTGCTTAAAGAAAACGTCACCAAATCATACAAAAAAGCTCCCCCAAAAATCGAAAATTATATCAATCTAGAAGCGAAGAACAACGCCACCTCCCACAACATTGACAGGAGAGCAGAACGCCTTGCAAGCACTTCTGCAGTCACCTCACTGAAAGACCACAAAGAAAACTTTCAAACCAAAACCCCATACAGATTAATCAACCCGTGCAAAAGTAACCTAGGCGTAGTCAGCAAAACAATCCTCGACAGAATCAACTCCGATATCCGCGACTCTACCAAAACAAACCAGTGGAGAAATACCGACGACGTATTACAATGGTTTAACGGCATCGAAGACAAAGATTCATGTCTTTTCATCCAATTCGACATCAAAGAGTTTTACCCCTCTATATCCAAACAACTATTACACCAAGCCTTTGGCTTCGCAAAAACCCACACCGCCATAACAGAAAACGAAATAAGAACAATACTACACTGCAGAAAATCCCTACTCTTCTTCGACAATGAAGCCTGGATCAAGGAAGCTACTAATAACTCCTTTGGTGTTACCATGGGAGATGATGGCCTCATGATTATCCGAAACACCAGTGGAAGAGCAATAGACAAACTCAGAAAGGATATCATCAAATCATTTAAATCTCTTGACCTCCAAATAGAAATTACCTGCGGACTCTATTCTGTCAAATTCCTCAACCTCAGAAGCAAAACCGACCAACCCTACAGGAAACCAAACGACTCCCTGCTTTACGTTAATACATCGTCCAACCAACCTTCATAAAACAACTTACAGCCGCCATAACCAAATGACCATCAAAAAATTCCTCAAACGAAACCGTCTTCGATACCACCAAACCCGAATACGAAGAAGCCCTGAAGAAAAGCGGCTACAAAAACATCCAACTGAAATACTCCAAGCCCAACCCACCAAAGAAAAGAAACCGCTCACGCAATATCATCTGGTTTAACCCCTATTCAGCAGAAATGTTTCCACCAACGTAGCAAAGAAATTCCTCCTACTCATCGAAAAATACTTCAAAGCAAACCACCTGAAAAAACTTTTTAACAAAAACAATGTCAAAGTTAGCTACAGTTGCACCCAAAACATAGGAACCTTCATCAAGAACCACAACAGAAAGATTTCTTTCAACCCAAGCAAAGAAACCCAACAATGTAATTGAAGAAAGAAAGACGAGTGCCCCCTAAATGGCGACTGACGCAAAGAGTTAATCATTTATAAATGTGAAGTAACAACCCCCAACTTTCCGAAGAAGGTTTACATAGGATTAACAGATAATGACTTTAAAACCAGATGGAATGGCCATAAGCAGTCGCTATTAAACAGGAAGTACAAAAACAGTACATCACTATCTTCCTACGTGTGGGACGTGAAAGATAATCACCAAACCACCCCAAAACCGAAACGGTCACTAATTAAATAAGCTCACACAACCAATGCCCACACAACCAATGGACGCACATGTTCACTTTGTTTACAAGAAAAATTTGAAATTTTAAACTACCAGAACAAAAGCGAACTTTTAAACAAAAAGAAGTGAACTGATTACCAAATGTCGCCACATAAACAAATTCCTTCTCGCTAACTACAAATCAAAAGACTAACATATGTAAACAGTGTTAACAACCTATTATGTTCTGTTGTTCTAATTTTACCTATTGTGTAGTTCTGAATAGTCTGTAAAATATATATGTGTGGTTTTTGTAATGTTTTTTAACCAGTATAGCTGATGAGTGTAAAACACGAAACTTTAAGTTCTATACACAAGTTTTGAGTTTTCTCTTTTACCATGTTGCCGGAGCATATATATATATATATATATATATATATATATATAAAAGATATAATAAGTTGGAAAGAATAAAAAAACTACACTATACATTTCGACAAGCCTGTTTCGTGATTTTACTCACTCGTCAGGAAATGTACATTTCCTGACGAGGGCTTGTCGAAATGGATAGTGTAGTTTTTTTATTCTTTCCAACTTATTATATCTTTTATTACGTTCTGCATTTATGTATCGAGCACTCTAATACGGTTAACCGAATCGAATGTACCATATATATATATATATATATCTGAAAAAGTGAAATTAAGTAAAATTAGGATGCAAATAACCTGCAAGAATTTCAATTTTTTGTTAAGCCCTAAAAAACTGCGGTACCTCTGAAATTAGGCAGTGACAGTTACGCTACCTTGTATTATCTAAAATCAGCAATGGTTTCAACCTGTGGCTAAAACGATTATGATAGCTGATGAGCACTTTAACCAACCAAAACTTACCATTAACTCGATTGCGGGCACTCTCTAACTGGCCTTCGATAGCTGATCGTTTTTCTTTAGCAAATACAAGGAAGTCATCTACTGATCCCCTCTCTTGCAAGTAGGTAAAGAACGCATCTGCAAAAAGGGCCAGAGAGAACCGTCGCAAATACAAATGTTAAAAATAACACCATAACCCAGATAAAATTGCCTTTGTATAGTAGCTCATCAATATCACAGTCATCACAATTTCATCACCTGTCACTACTATGCAACCACTTTCATCACTAAGGTCATTAAAACTACCAACATCGAAAGTTACCATCACCATAATCACTATCTTCATTATCATCACTAGTATAACTACTGACAACATCATTGCCAAACACTGCTACAACGTATTTAATATCATTCCTTTTCACATCCTCAAAATGACCCTGGTCAGCCAATGATTCGGGATGGTCGTTCAGTACATTTATCAAGAATGAGCGTAGCAACGGTAAAAATAACACGTTTGTAATACAAACCTCTCCCCTATGCAAATCCGATGCATGCCCTAAAAGCCCAGACCTAACTTATGGAATCTCTTCGGAAAATGTATAACTCATGCTCATTGCCGTGTTTTAAAACCAAGCTTCTAATAGAATTAACAAATAATAAATAGTAAGTCGACTTCACAAGTAAACAGGGAAAAGACTGTTTGGGCAGTATTCTTTCTGTCACAATCAGGAATGAGCAAAGCAATCTATGAAAGCCTCCATGCTAATGGTCTTGTTACTCCTGAAACTTTATTTCGCAACGATGAAGTGATTACTAACAAACTAGCTATTTTACCGGAGAGAAGAGCTTGGTATCATGTTTTAGATTAAATTGGTTAGAATAATTGGTTTTATTTCGATTTTTAAAGTAAAATTATACCTTGATGCCCTAAAAATGAACAATGCGACTACTTTGCTCAGGTGACTTCAACAAATGAATAACTGTTTTAATATTATTGGAAGGAAAGGCAATAACATAAAATGACACATCATCTATTGGTGAATATTTTGTCATCACTGACATAGCTGATACTCAAGTGAAGCTGCAACAACTACTGGATACAGTTGTCGAAGAAAATGAGGCAAGAGGTATTACTATCAAACCCCGGAAAACGTTTTGGATAGCTGTGTGCAAAAAACATGAGAATTTGAGCTGTAAAATAACAATAGCTGGCGAAGATATAAAGCAAGTGAATAAATTTAATTTTCTTGGAAGTATGATTACATCCGATGAAAGATGTCTGGTAGAAATACGAAAACTAATTGCTACAGCAAAGGAGGTATTCCAGCAAATCTCCAACATACTGAGGAACCAGTCCATGTCCTTGGATATCAGGTTCAGTGTTCTTAACTGCTACGTCATTCCAGTGCTTAGGTATAGAAGTGAAAGCTGGACTATGACACCAACGCTAGAAAAGAAGCTAAAAGCAACAGAGATGTGGTTTATTCGCCGAATTCTAAGGATTTCGTGGTCAGAGCACATTACCAACGAAGCTGTTCTAAGAAAAGCAAAATGCAAGAAGAAACTGTTATCCACCATTCTAAGAAGGCAGTGGTCATTCCTGGGGCACAAAATGAGAATAGAGGAGCTAGATGAGTTGACATTGACAGGAAAGATTGAGGGGAGACGAAGAAAAGGAAGGCCATGAATCATATTCATGGTAAGCATAGCAGCATGGACTAATACAAGCAAGCTTCAACTGCTGAGAGCTGCAAAGGACAGGAGTCTATGGAAAGTCATGATCGCCAACCTTCTACCAGGATATGGCACCTGAGGAGGAGGACTAACATCTTTAACTAACATCTTAAACAACGAAAACCCATTTTATCAATAATAATCATTAGATGTATGATTCAACAGCAGGTTGTTAGAAGAGTACTATAGTTGGTGATCAATACAGGCCTGATCATAACCTAATCGTTCGTGCTTTACTTTTGTAGTAACACTAGTAACACTCAGGCTCAGTTTTAATGAACTCAGAAGGAGATTGAATCTGGACAGTATTGGCAGCTGTATGCAGAATAGGAGGCTGAGTTGGTTTGGTCATGTGGAGAGAATGGACAAGAATGCTTGGGCAAGTAGATGCAGAACAATCAAAGTGACAGGAACCACTGGCAGAGGAAGACCAAAGAAAACATGGAAGGAAGTGATAAGGATAGATCTTAAACAAAAAGGTGTCAGCAGAGACCTAGTGAAGGATAGGATAACTTGGAAGTCAATTTCAAGAAA
Organism: Morbakka virulenta; assembly: GCA_003991215.1. NCBI lineage: Eukaryota > Metazoa > Cnidaria > Cubozoa > Carybdeida > Carukiidae > Morbakka > Morbakka virulenta. The sequence continues at coordinate 2,558,616 of RDPX01000014.1, read as the reverse complement.
TCGTCCAACACATGCTAGAATGTAAAACGGACGTTAAACCGAATATGACGATGATGATGATGATGATGATGATGATGACTGTTGCTTTTCCAATACTTTACATTTTGGGTTTTTGGGTTCTTTCCTGTTTTGTTGTACATTAACAAGTCTCAATGCCCGAGCACCTTGTCAGTGTTGTCAAACTCCTCTTCGGTGTCTTTGCTCGATTATCATGCGATTAGAATAAAGAATCAAACAAGCTCAATTTGTCTTCGTTTTTTTAAAAACGAAACTTAACTTTCGCGTGACCAACGGCAACTCTAGCTATAAAGGATTACAAGACAAAAGAACTTGTAGATCCTCCATCATTTTCAAAATCTGGTCGATCCCTGCCCTGTCTCCGAAAATGTGAACAGACCCAGTAGTATTCGATTAATAACGGGCAAACATTATTTGTACTTCAAAAATGTTGTACTTCTGCTTGGGTTAACTGATGATTTACCGTGTGGACATTACTGCAAAGCTTTATTTGGTTATTCTTGCGAGTCACTAGCATTTGTACAATAAAGTTGGGTAAGTGAGCATCGCGAAACCACTAAACCCAGATCAACAGGAATTGCAATTATTCCAACAACTATGAAAAGGAAAAAATAAGTGCAACAATAATCACAACTACAACACAACAAAAATACAAAATTAAAGCCAGCTGCAAAAAAACATTATCTAAATCAAAACTGATTGCGAGAAAAGTAAACAGCAATACCTTGGTGACTCAAAAGTACCTATAAAAACAACCTGAAACTGAATAAATTAATGGTAAGTACATCCACGAAGTGAATTTCTTTTACCCAAGTCTATGGTAGATATTTTAAAAAAATGTATATATTTATACAGATAAATGTCTCAAACTGATTGAAAGGAGAACCATTGCGCCGTTTGGAGGCTGTTAATATTAGCTTTAAAAACATGAAAATTGGAAAATAGCGGAAATAGTCGTAACTGTTACAAAAAAAACCTTTACGGGCAGGAAGCAAATTAATTAAGTTAGTTTATTCTATGAAAATAACAGTTATCCAAAATTGGACAAACATTTGACAAATACTATAACTGCATCCTTACCGACATCTGGGGAAAGACGATCCTTATTGCTTGCCTGGTTTTCCGAACTTTCAACGTGAGGAGATTGCAGGCTACTCGACTCTCCATTTAATTGTACATCTTGTGGACTGTTTGAACCAGAGTTTCCACCTTTACCTTCTTCAAGTTCGATAACTTGTCCCCCGACACCATCTCCATCTGATGGTTCAAGCACAGTTACTTGTGGTACCATTGACATAGAGTGAGCTGGATCCGCAGAAAAAGGACCTGTGGGGGCTCCACTAAAACCTGGTCTTGGTCCGATGCCAGGTAAAAAGTTTGCTTGTGGTTGTATAATAATTTGCCGAACAGAATATGGTCGTGGTCGATTTCCTCGCATGGACAAGCTCGAATTTAATGGTGACAAGAATTTATGACGACTGTACTGACCACTACTACCCGGTGAGGGAAGGCTGGGAGTTGACAGCTTTGATAGTCCAATGGGTGTATTCAGGGTAGTGGGTTGCGTCTTGGCAACTGAACTGTCTGGAAATAAGTTAACCATCGAAGGATAAGAGTCAGAAAGATCGCGTATGGGCCCTACGGATACCTCTTTACTTTGTCCCGAATGATTGCTTGCAATTGGCTGAATGCTTCCATCTGAATTTGGTATAGACTGTGACAATGTTTCACTACATGGTATGGGGCTAGGTGGCGTCTTTAACAATACATCACGTACTGTCCAACCTTCTTTGTTTGCAATATCTAAGTTGGCTCCGTACTCCTCTGAATATCTAATCAAATTGAACGACATACGATCTGTTGTCAGCAGATGTGCAACCGTATTACCAACATTATCCTGGTAGTCCAAACAGTTACTAGCATTGCTACTTTCTGCACTCCGTAAATGAATACGCTGAACAAGAAGTTTAAACAATTCATGCATAAACTGGTAGCGGCGAACTGGGGCATTCCTCGATGTACGAATACTAAGAGATATACTGGCAAGGTCATCGGCACATATATGTAATGGTGTTCTTCCATCAATGTCCTGTTGATCAACACAATCTAAAAAGTGCTCCAGCATTTGGGCGAATCGTTTCATAAGCAGGTCCATTCTCCCATGAGTACAGTCAAAATTGTACATCCAGCGAACCATTGTATGTAAAACATTTCGATTGTAAGGTGTCGTTATCTTGCCTGGGTCATGTCCATTTTGTACTAAGTATCTTGCAGCACTTACTTTACCCATAAGTGATACCCAATGTAAAAGAGGCAACTTTAAATGTTTTGCTGGGTCTGAGATTAAATCTTCTGGTTTCATGGGACTTTCTCCTCCATAATATTTTGAGACCATTTCCTTGAATTGTTCAAGGCTTAGTACTTCATTTTCTGCTACCTTTCGTAAAGACTGGAGCAATTCGTGATGCTGTGCTGTGCATCCTGGTTTGCAAAATGGTGGGCAGTCACTGCGAAGTGTCCTGGTACCTGGTTCTGTCTGATAAATAGGTTTGTTGAAATCAGCGAAATAATCCATTCTAAAATAAGAATGGGCCATTCTTTGGGACTGATAAGTAATACTGGCAAATTAGCCAGAGCCTCTTGAAATCTCTGAAATAGAAAAAAAGAGTAATGTTAATAAATTTTTTATTTATTTCATTTTATTTAACGAATATTTAACTAGATTAACACTTCAACTAACAAAACCTGTTATCAGCGTGTGTCCAGTAAACTACAATATAAAATAAAATAAAACTATAAAAAGCAAAAAAAGACCATAACAGTACCAGAAAAAGAAAGATTAATGTATAACTTAGAGGTTATGAAAATGATCCTTCAGAAAATTCAAAATGATGGGAGCCTTTCTCATACATGGCTCTATTAACTGTGCAGTATAACTGACGCAGAATAAAAGAAGACGTATTAAGAAAGCTCCTTAAGATTGATGGAATACAATAACACCCATTTATACTTATTGCTACTTAAAATCAATGACATAACACACTTAACACTTTCATGAAAACGATTATCTGTAACAATTATCTCAAAAAATCTAAAAACTTTAATTTACTCAAGTTGCGATCATTTGATGGAAGAATATTAAACATTTTTTCATCCTTGAAACTTGTTCTATCATATTCAGTTTTAATCCTTGACAAGCAAGTCATCTTGTTATTGCTTCGCGTGTTTATATGATGTGATGACAAAGTAAAGTATTCTTTGTAAGTACCCATGACTTCTTTATGAATGCAAGACTTTACAAATAACCAAGTCCATTTTTTGTTGGCGTTATTGACGGAATGAATTTTCTTTAACACATTGTTATTACAACTGACGGCATAAATATAGGGAGTGAGAGTGATCAATCGTACTACACACTTAACCTTTCTGATTTGAAAAATGTTGTATTTCCTCTAATAAACACCGCAATTTATGGAAAAATTTGAAACAAACACCACCACATAAAAAGGGCCTTATGATAAACGCTGCCATATAAAAAGCGCCTTCTGATAAACGGCACCATATAAAAAGCGCCTTTTGATAAACGCGCCATATAAAAATCGCCTTCTGATAAACGCCACCACATACAAAGCGCCTTCTGATAAACGCGCCACATAAAAAGCGCCTTCTGATAAACGGCGCCACTTAAATAGAGGAAAAAATGGAGAAGATACAAAAAAACGCACAACTGCTCAATCTATTCTTTTATTCTTTATCAATACCATAAAACAAAGAGACACAATGTTCAAATGTGTTTTCTTTCTTACAAGATCTGCTTCAAGCTGCAAAAGACAACGAGAAAGAATCCTTTTTAACCAACAGATTCTGATAAAGTGGATGCGGCAGAGGCACTTCATATTTTAGATGAAAACAGCGATTGAAACGTGGATGTAGAATATTAGTAGACTGATTTTGTTGTATCTATTTTTGATCCATTACAAAACAATGTTTAGTTTGAACTAAATCTTGTAATTAAAATGTCAAAGCAAAACAACGGTGGATGATGATAAGTATTGTGAAAGGGACCAAAAATATAAATGAATGTGTTGTGATAGTTATTTTTCAATATTATGTCGATTGTATTAGTGTTTTCTTTTTCCTTACGGACGTTTTGTTTACCTTATAGGTGTATCATGTTTTATGAAGAAAGCCTAAAGTCAAGGCCAGACTACTCGTGTTTTATGTTTACTACAGAATAAATAAAAGTTGATGACTTGTAAGGAAGGTTTTGACAAGTGTTTATTGACATTTGAGTTGAAGATGTCCATGTTGTAGTCCTCCGGGAAGCAATCTTGTGACAATGTGTTCCACAGATTGGAGGTTCTTGAAAGTTCTTGTTAGGCACATGGAGGAAGAAAGGAAAATTCTTTGCAGTGATGGTAGCAAAACGCGTTCTTGCTGTAAAAGCTTTACGGGGAGGAACCAGGGATTGAAGCTCAGTCGAGCACTTACCATGGAAATATCGATAAAGTAAAGAAAGACCAGCAACGTCTCTTCTGTGAGAAAGGAGATAACTGAACAGATCATCTCCAACAGTCATAAAAAGTTGGATAAAAAAATTAACCTTACAGATAAAATACCTGTGATACGCTACTGCTGTTAGGACCCAAAGAAACCCATATTCGTGGCCAAACTGAAATCATATTTGGTGCATGTACTTAGTGCACCAAGGAGTAGATTACAAGCCACTAAGTAAAACTTTGACAACACAGGGGTGGTTTTGGAGGCCACCAGAATTACCTTTTAGTTTTTTAAACTAATGTTTCATGCCATTTTTAAAACCAGATTATGAGCTCATACGGCGAGAAAAACTCATCAGAACACTCCCCACAATAATATCTACATAGTTGACTACATTTCGTCGGAGGGTCAAAAATTAAAGAGTACCAGCAAGATTTGGGACTATTAAGTTACAAACAAGTCTTTGAACTCGATCAAGAGCATCAACATGATGAGGGTGTACCTGTCCAGATGTGACACAATGCTCCATACACGGGTGGATGAAAGATACAAAATAGCCTCTGGCCTAAGGTAATTTCTAGTACGCTACAAAGAGCCAACTTTCTTAGAATAGATATTCCCATATATTGAAGAAAAGAAGGCCAAGAAGGATCCCGAGAAAATGACAAACTACGCATCCTCATCAATATGTATTCCTAAAGTGGAGAAGAACCTCGGAAGGGAATTTATATTCTTTAAAAAAAGGGTTACACATAAATGTTACCCACGTCTTTGACTACTAAAAAATTCCTGACAAAAACCTGACAATTTACATGTGCGGGTATTTTTCCAGCTCTTTTACCCTAAGCAAGGCTTGAAGTCTTTTTCGTGCAGCGGTTTACCTGTCTTACTTAATCTTTTTCCTTGTACTTTTTAATCGTATTAATTTATTGATTTCTTCCTTCTCCCAATTCTGTCTAAACATGAACAAACTCAATACTACGTTACATAACAGAGAAAAAAATTGGGCGAAGTACTTCCAGTGATGTGGCCGGGGTCCGAAACTTAAACCTCCTCCATGGTGATCAGTTAATCTAACCACTTGGCCAAATCTTGGNCGTCTTTGACTACTAAAAAATTCCTACTGTTTTCCATTAAAACAGCCCTTTTCTTTGTTTGAAATCCCATATAAATCAAAACCTGACAATTTACATGTGCGGGTATTTTTCCAGCTCTTTTACCCTAAGCAAGGCTTGAAGTCTTTTTCGTGCAGCGGTTTACCTGTCTTACTTAATCTTTTTCCTTGTACTTTTTAATCGTATTAATTTATTGATTTCTTCCTTCTCCCAATTCTGTCTAAACATGAACAAACTCAATACTACGTTACATAACAGAGAAAAAAATTGGGCGAAGTACTTTCAGTGATGTGGCCGGGGTCCGAAACTTAAACCTCCTCCATGGTGATCAGTTAATCTAACCACTTGGCCAAATCTTGGCAAATACAGCTTTGGGAAACCACAGTACTGTCCCTCATAGATAAAAGCCAAAAATCTTTCGGTTGCAAAAAATTACGGATTAGCCCCATATTAAAACTTTTAAATATAATTATATCTCAAAAACGTAAATAAAAAATTAAGAAAATTCCTTTGCTGCCCATAAACGACTTACAAGTCCGTAAACTCTATGTATTCTCTTCAAAAACTCAGGGAACTGGTCACTCGAAGGGCACTAAATTTTAACTCACCCCTTGCTAAACCCAAGAGCATCTCTCACGGGGTCAAGATCGAGCATTTTCTATCCGATTTGACAGATCACTTTGCAATACCTGACGGTAACGATTGTACAGTTATGCCTCTGTTACCTGAAAAAAGGCACTACTACTCGAAAGCAAAGCTTCTGCTTCTTCAACACACAATCTTAGCTTATCCTTATTGTCGCAAGATCTATTTTATCAATGGCAATCGAAGCTTCAGGTATGCTTTGTTGGTTTTTCATAGTTCAACGTATATGGATGGCGACAATTTTGATCTAAGAATTAACGTCGATGAGCAACGAGACCTTCTATTAAATATATTTACTATGTACTAACTTTTGTACTGTTAAAAAGATAAGTTCAACGTGAATTACAAAAAAAAAAATGAACACGATTTACTATCTGTAAACGTATTCTACAAATGGGAGCAAGCAATGACACGGGACCACGTTACTACTTTAAGAAATACTACCAGATTTTATGGTAGGTCTAGGTTCCAATGCTGATTTTTATTACAACACAGCCAGCGCTGCAATCGAAGGTCAAAACGAGGCACTTCTTCCAGATGAGCATATGAAATCGATGGAGAAAAATCGCATCACAACAACAGATCACCTTCCAAAAATCCAGGGGCGACATGTCGACGACTTTTTCGCAGCATTACGTAGAGTATAGCTAGAAAAATTGCTAAGTCAAACCAACCATATACATCCTAAAAAGTCATTTACAAAAGGAGATGAAAGGAAAGTACGTGTTCAGTCACCACAAGATACCAAAATGAAGACGAATCCACTTCAGTAAAAATCTATAGGAAATTAACAAAATAACTGATATATATATATATTTATATATGTTTGGATGATTTCGGGGTTTATATATATATATATAAAACCCCCGAAATCATCCAAACAATGCACCAGCGGCCGCTTTACACAACACAGGAAAAAACGTTCTCCCAAATTAGGGGAATATGGAAGAAAAGCACCACGTCTTTACAGCACATAAATAACATGACATCATCATCATCATCATCATCATCATCATCATCATCATCATCATATTCGGTTTACCGTACGTTTTACATGCTACCATACAAAACAATTATCCAGAGGGTAGTTAAATAGCATGACTGAATACAAGTACAATGAAAGAAAATCTTTGTGGAGAAAACCAACGCATAAATGAATCGACTTGCCATAAAACCGAGACGAAAGTGAACATCTAAAACAATTCTTTAACAAATAAAACAACAAAGCAATATAGAGCACCTAACTAATCCTTGAAAATGTAGCATGAACAACAAAGGACCCTATACCAAAGGAATATGGTTTAACGTCATACACCAAATAAATTGTTGGGGTTGTGAATCGTTTTATGGTGACGAAACAAAAAGAACATTAAAAATAAGTCTTAAGGAACATACAAAAGCCATCAAATCACAAACAAAATTAGGTTTATTCTCTCCTTTCTATCCTTTACGATTTGGTTTCAAAAAAGAAGCACCACTTTAGCACTGTCAAAGAAATAAGCAGGACATTGGCTGGGTGTGCAAGTAAGCACTGAACTTTGACAAAAACTGGGAAAACAAATGTGGCAATCCTCTCTAAAGAAACGAACATCAAATCATCGGACTGTATTTTTTAATTACCAAACACAAGGCAAGTTAATACTAAGAGTAGCCAAAGCAAACAAACACTGCCGCTATAATCCAAATGCCGAAACTGCAACCGAACACAGATTCCAATTGCAACCACAAGCAATATGTTTATATACCTTTGTAACAAAGGCTGAAATATTTCAATACTCCACCACCATATACCAAATACAAATACATACACCTAGGGTGATGACAGGAACAGTATCTTTTGAAATGTCTCCCAAAAAACGATCCAAGGTTTAATAACCAGAAAAATTGCAAGATAGAATTTAGGGTAAAGTAGACTTGCTAAAATTATTTAGTAGTATGCAGATGGAAATATTTCAGAAGTAACATTCTCTGGTAAGTCCTCTAAATCAGCTAGGTCAACAATGTTCAACAAATGATTTATTAGTTCAGGTTGACAGGTCTACATATTCCCATATTCTTTACTAGCTGCTGTAGTTTCGTCAATTATGGCATTTACTGCTTTATATCAATTATATAATTATCTGACTAACGGCCCTGGCTGAAGAATTTTCGTTCGTAGTTTTGCTTTTTGACGTGATCTGGATATGCTGCTTCAATTTTGGTAGCTTAATACGTTGGCAGGAATTTTTTGGATACCCAACGATGAGGTGGGGGAATTTTGTCTGGATTACTTTCCTATATTGTACGAGCTACAACAGTCTTGAAAACCAAAAAGGAAGTCGCAGTGGCTTTTCTAGACATTGGTTGGTCAAATTATATATTTCAGCCATCAACATTGATATCACTCGCTTTAACACTCAATATGACCACAGATAAGGCACAAGCAACTCTTCGAATCACAATGCTTTGTAAACCTACCAAATAACTTTGGCCTATCTTGGATAAGTTATGAAATTTAAACAAGCAAAAGATTGCTATTATCACAAAATCACATTGTCAGGGGCAGCTATCTCAAAAACAACAGGTTCTCAAATCAAAGATAGTGAAAAAAGCATAATGAAAATGTATACCCTTTGGAACCTTCCTCTACTAATATATAGATTTGATTGTATAACTGTCTGACAGAGTGACCTCAGTTATTGTAACCATATGCTGAAGTTATCACAAGTTGACTATGCCAAAATAACATTTCTTCAACGTTTTTCAACAAGAAATCTTGCCAAGTCTCTGCTTGTTAAAGTTTATTAATTTTAGACGTTTTTGTGTCATCCCTTTCATAAAGTAAGAGTTTCTTACAAGTTTCTTACTCAAATATGAAAACACCACATGATGCTTATTACTATCTATCCTTCTCATCATCATGTTTTCATTAATGTCCCTGCTTTTTATTACCATCTATGCTTCATATTACTGTAGATGCTTTTTATTATGTTGCTTATAATTGCCAGTGCTTCTTTGCATAATTTTTCTTATTACTGCCTAAGCTTCTAATTATCATGCTTTTTATTACTGTTCATGCACCTTTTGATAATGCTTTTTCCTACTGCCCATACTTATAAATATGATTTTTACCACGGCCTGCTCTTATCATCAGCAAGTACTGATACTGTTCTTTAGAACAAAGAATGCTGAGAACAAACTTTGGCCCTTTTATCTCATTCTTGCAACTCCCTACAATATTTTTACATGCAAACCAATGCTTTTGATACATCAGTAAAGTTTCATGTAAAACTTCCTCTCTTGTACAACCCTTTTGAGTTTTTGTCTAAAAACAGTTTTCTTGGTGAGCAGAGAGCAAGTAGATCATGCTTATTGATTACCAGAATTAAGAGTTACTTCTTTCTTCTGTGTCTTTGCATACTGTCAAACCCAGGTGAAGTCCCTTGTGACTTCCCAAAATTTGGTGGAAAGCACAAAATAAACTAACAGCTGGTTGTCAGTGAAACAGAAGGCAAAGTCAAGTAATATTGGGTTGACTTCCAGGAAGGAATGGCTAGCCTGTCTGATAGGCAGGTAATGGTAATTTAACCTTGCTTATTAACCTTTCAGGAGTTGGGGTTTTGAAAAAACTCCTGCCTCAATGTCATAATGCAAGGCACCCAGTCCATGAAAAATGACTTTCATTAAATTATGTGTTGACTTTGCCCAGTAGATTGAATGGAACTTTTAAAGTGCTAAAGCATTTACCTTGACTGTGCTCCATATAGGAGATGTATATACATAACTATGTGAATGATCACATGAAAAAAGCTGGTTTATTTTCTTTTTAATAGGAAGTAAAACTGGTTATGAGAATTTAGTATACCTACACTTGGAAATTGGGAAGAAAAATTTCTTGATTTACAAAGGATCTGTAATAAAATAATCTAAATCAAGTTAATTTCAGTCTATTTTCCATGAAATGGTTGTACAATAAAGCTTATGGCAGATTTTAATCTTTGAAACCACTAGAAAGGTTTGTAAAAAAGATGTAATTGTTGTAACTGATGATTTGAAAGGACATAATGGACATTAGGGGCCATAATGAAAATAAGGTCTTCACAATTTGTATTATGCTACCCCTGCCACCATTTCTCTAGAATACTGTCCCGCCTGTATGTTTTGTTCTTTTTTCTTTCTGTTTACTCTTATCAGAAAAATTCAATGTGTTTATCTTAAAATCCAACTGAAACATTCTCATAGTGGAAGAGGTGATGCAAACTACTGCAAATGTTACCGAAGAAAGACTTCAAACCTAATAAAATAATAGATACTGCAGGCAAATTTACAGAAAACTGCAAAAGTTGCAATTGTATTCTGAAATATATTTTGATAGAAAACCTAGACATTTGGTGTGGTGTGTATTGTGGAAGCTGAGTGTAGATGACTACCTAGTTATTGTTCAGTCTACACAAGGAAATGCCCTACACAGAATATGAATAAAGTTCCCTTTTTCAAAGGATCACCTGGTAAGTCCTTTGCTGTTTAAAACTGTATTATAGGTATTATCTACAGAATTTTGATATGTTAATTGGAAGTTCCAAACTTTCTGTACTTTCCTAAAATATATACTGATAAAGTACCTAAAGATACAACAAAACTGTGTAAAGTATGAAATTTACCAGTGAGAGCAATTTTCTCTATTTCAAAAAGTTTGAATTGGATTGTATTTAGCCTAGAAATTTGTCAATATCATGCAATTTGTAACTACATAAACACTTACTTACTTACTTACTTACTTACTTACTTACTTACTTACTTACTTCAGCCTGGAGGTTGTAAGTCAAACCTCCCGACCACACATAAACACTTATAATAAAAATATGTTGTTGGCATATGATTGCATGTCAACAGTATTACAATGCCTAACAAAGACATTTTGACCATGTGTGTGCATTCCACGAGGTGACAGAAAAAAATTACTTTCTTTCTTCAAAAATATGCTTGGTAATCCTGGTGCAGAGATGGCAGATATGTTAATTATGGGCTATAATAGGGTAATCGGGTGAATTTAACATTACGTTAAAAAATAAACAAAACTAGCCTACCTGTTAATAAATCTAATAAATCTTCCACAACAGCTTACAGAGGATGTGGTGGTTTTTTTCTCTAAGAGGCTCAATAACCAGAGTTTCTCAGAGGGGTCAAAGCAGAGAACCAAGAGGGCAAAGTTGAAGATAGATAAGGACAAATCCACCTACAAGATCAGGAATGCCATAAAAATGTGCCATCTGTTAAAGTATCCTTCACTGGGCAAAGAATTGTCCTCATAAACATGATTCTCCTAGGGAAGAAGAAATTACAATGTTTGCCAAAGGCATTGAACTGCAGTATTTAGACAAATTTTTGATGGAGACTTTCAACTCAGCTGTTCTGCACAGTGGCTGTTCCACTACTGTTTGTGGGGAAGCATGGTTGGAGAACTATTTAAGTAGTTTACCTGAATCACTTGTGAGTTGTGTAAAAGAGTCACCAAGTGCAACACAGTTTCAATTTGGAGATGCTCTTGCACAATAAGAAGTGTGTTTCTATCCCTGTTCATATTGGAGGTTCTAGAGTCAACATCAAAGTCCATGTAATTAATGCCAATTTGCCATTACCCTTGAGTAAGATATCAATGAAAGTTGCCAGAACAACTTTATGAACAGCAATATAGGTGTTGTGTACATGTTCAGAAAGAGAATAGAAATGAACTTTACAACTTCTGGTCATTATACAGACCTGTCAAGGTGTTAAAACTTTTAGGGGGGAGAATATCATTTTTTACAAATGCCGCCCACCATGGTTGGGCGGCGAAGAAAATTTTGGTTTCTAGACTCTCTAAAACAGCAATTTCAGCGATTTGAGCACATCATTTTATAAAATAAAATTAATAGTAAAGCCATAACACAAAGAAGAAAAATACCTGAAATATTTAAGATAAATCTCAACCTTGAACCCAAGGTATCTTCTCTTCTCCGTAACTTGGATGGACAGAATGATAATCTTTCTGACCATCCCAGTTAGAGAGAAGAGAAGATACCCTGGGTTCGAGGTTGAGATTTATCTTGCCGATTTCGGTTGAGATTCTTTGGTCTTTCTTTCCCTTTCACAATGCACACACTTTTATATAAGCGATCTACTTTTTCAGTCAAGTCCTTAGTTGCTAAAGATAACTCATAATTGTAACCTTTAGGTTGCTTACCAAGCTGCTTGCCTATGTATCTGCTTAGTTTTCTTA
>RDPX01000014.1:2500375-2537962 GCA_003991215.1 Morbakka virulenta | reverse complement strand
TTTCATTGATATGCACATCTTCACCCAATCATTGTCATCTTTTCTCTCCACAAGACCAAACCAACAAAGCTGTCTTTTTTGCATGCCTTCACTGATGCTGTTCAACTTTAATCTTTTCCTGATATCCATAGAGCTTAGCCTGTCCTTCAGGGTTACATTACACATCCATTGAATCATTCTCATGTCATTCTTTCCATGCAGCTCAGATCTTCAGCTTTCACTGGTCATGTTTTGCTGTCATACATCATAACACTCCATGCCTGGTAGACTCTGGCTTTGGTTGGAAAAGCTCTATAGAACTACACTGTTTAGTAGTGGCAATAGTTCACAGAACTTACTCCATCCACTCCTCACCCTTGCAGTTACACTTACATCTGCCACTCTACTGGCATTTATGGTGTCATCAAGGTAACAGAATGTCTCCACCACTTCAATTTCTTCACTATCAAGATCCACATTTGAAATCTCAAGATTGGTGCTTATATCTCCATTTACACACTTTTTGCAGTCAAACTTTCTTTTTATCCCACTGCACTTTTTATGCCTTATGGCTTGCAGGGTTAAATTTGTATGTCCAGTGTAACAAGTGTCATATAATTGGTATGTAGTATCAGCCTAGTAACTTAAACAATACTCCATAAATTATTTTTTCATGCATCAATTCATAAATAAAAACCAGCATCATTTATTCTGCAAAACTTTGAATGGCAAAACTGTTTTTCAAAAAATGAGATTGACGTTGGTTCTCCAGAACCACCTTTTGTCACATGCTTTAAGTTATATAAGGTTTTTATATCAATATTAAGTATAAAGTTTCAGTGCCAAGTTAAAATATTTTTTCAAATTTACAGATATTTTTATTTCTCTTTGACTTTAGACCTCCTTCACGGGAAATTGAATAGGTAATTATTATCAAACCCTGTGTTTACATCCACATTTTATGGGGGTACAGTCAACAGTTTTTTACTTCCTGTGGCAAATAAAAAACTAAGTTGCTATTATTTCATGTAGTATTTATGGAGGGAAATAATATAATTTAAATAAAATATGTTGTGTTGTCTGTATTTGTTTATGTTTACTTTACAACAGTACAAAATTAAATATAAAAAATATACATTTAAAGAAAGTAAAATTTCTGTAACCAAAATTAATTAAGCTGTAGACAGGGAATTGGGAGAAGAGTATATTTTCCTAAGAACTCAATTTTTTCCTTATAAAAATAATGTTTAAAATGGTAAAAATCTACATCCTTACAAAAATATAAAAGGTTAATAAAATGGATTTCGGATAATTTTAGTTGGTTCGAACAAATAAGATTAATCAATGGGCCTTAAAAACCCCAAACATTTTGAGGTCACAATTTTTTTAAACCATCCAATTTGTTTTACTCTGGAAAGAGTTTTATCTCTTGAATGTATTTATTATTTAGTATTTTTGGCCTCTTGACAATCGAGCAGATTAACTCTCAAGTAAAGTTATTTGTTAATGGTTTGTAGAGAGGTTTATCAAGTCTGGTTGATGGTATCAAGTAAGTAGTACAGTATTGAAGGTGCTGGAACAGTAAAACTGTGCTAGAAACTCTGAACTATTATTCTACATAAAACTTTAGTTTCACACACAATAGCACAATAAAAGTTTATTTTTAATCTACTTTAAGTCTTGACTCACCCCCCAAAATTGTGACACTGCAAAAAAAACTAATTTCCGCAAACAGTAAAAACTTTAAATCATCATAAAATTCAAACTGTTTAAGATGAGCTGAAATTGTATACATGAACTCATCCCAGTGATATCTTTGAACAATGGATGATTTGAAGGTCATAACCTAACAGACAACAGCTGACATTGTCTAGAATTACACTCTAGAATTACACCACAGACAGCAGTTGGGTTGAAAGGTATTCCAATATGGTATATCCAGTACATATGATCACCTGTCTACCTGTCATATTTGCATATGGTATTTTATGACCTTTTATTACTTTGGTTTGGGGTTTTTTGTCATAGTATTAACTAGAAAAAGAGAGGAGCTGTGGCATAATGGTAAGTATTAGTAATTAGTATTCAGTAACCAAGAATTCCAGGTTCGATTCCCCAAGTGGATGACTTTAGAAATTAACAAAAGAAAAACCTATTGGTTGGTGTAAGGAAGGGCATCCGGATAAGAAATTCCTCACTGCCAAATCCAAGTCTCTTTAAGGGCACCGTCTGAGCCCCAGTTACTGAGAAAAAATGATGTTAAAATAAAAAAAATATCATTAGCAAGTACTGAGTATTAATCATTGGTTGGGAATAGAAATCAGAAATAGAAATCTTTTCAATTTCCATATAATGCTTTATGTGGCATCTACCAGTGACACCCACTCATGACATCAAGGTTACAATAGTAATTAATCTGTGGTCATTAAATAACAACCATTAAAACTATGCATCAGTATGCCAGACAAAAGATTTAAATGGAGAGATGCCATCAAGATACAGAGACCAGAAAAGGCACTCCAACCCACAGCATGTGGAAGTAGCAGTGGAAATTGTCAGTTAAGTAACTAAGTATATATGTACACTTTGATATAATTCATTTCTTGCTAGCCTTCACAAGCTAAAAATTTTGTTTATTTGATGGAAACTGAATATTTTAATATTCAGTTTCCATCAAATAAACAAAATTTTTTAAAAACATTTGAGAATAAAATAAAGTAAAACCTATTATATAAAATAACTGAAGTTTTTACACAATCATTTGTAGACCTAAGCAAATTGATTAGTGTAGACAAATCACTCAATTCTTGCCTATATTGTCAAATATTTATAACTGCAAGCCTGATGATGGGAGGAGTTTCTCAAAACAAATCTCAGAAAAAGCTTATAAATCATGAGATGATAAAGCCCTTAAATCTATCCTCAAGAACAGTTTTGCATAATCTGCATTTGTTTATGATCCATGGACATTGTCTTGATATCCAGCTGTTTGATACCTTCAATCAACCAGTTAAGTACCTCATATAATGGTGTGATGACAGGGAGTGCAAAAGTGTTGTGTGCTGTGGCATAGTTATTACCAGAGTTCTGATGAGCATATCTTTTTCACCTTAGTAAGGTATTCCTTTGTGATTTTTTCTTTGCGGGGTGCTATCTCCTTTACTGTGTGGTGAAATGACTAAATCATTAATTGTTATTGGATCACTATCAATGACTTTTCCCTTTTTGTATGTGTAGAATAGCACATTTATCACCCACAAATTTCATTCCTACATCATTTGAAAATTTGGTAGCAATATCAAGCTGCTGTTTTAAAGCTTTCCAAGTTGTTAAAAATAGTCTGAGGTCATCCACAAAGACATTATGTGTGTATTGATGGTTTTGCTGTTTACCATACATGTATCCCTTGGTGGACTGGAGCAGATGTGATATGGAGTTTAATGATAGGATGAGTACGATGACTGACAGGTTGGGAAGAATCAAAGATAACCTGCATCAATATACATGCCATTTGATTTATATCTTTCCAAAGCTAAGTTGTGGGAGATAAAAATAGATTGGGGAAAAAAGCAATAAATGAAGATAATAAAAGTAATAAACATAAAAAAATTGCAAGAATGAGTAACCTCTGACCTAAATTGGCTGTTAGCTTTGCCAATGGGGAATCCACATTTAAATAAAAGAATAAGACCTTTCACTGCCATCAGTGTTTGCTAAACAATTCTTCTCATATTCACAGGGTGTACCACTGATGATCTTGATCAGTTATGGTGGATCCATTGTGAGTGATTATGTGCTGTGTATTTATATCTCCATGAACTGGTGGTGTCAGCATGTGACATTTATCTAGATAAATCCTTTGTGTTTTTAAGGTCACATTAAACATTGCAGTCAAAAAAAGTACACTTTAGAGGTCAGTGACACTTTAATGTTTTAAAAGCCATAGTACATTTAAGTAAAGACCTTGACAATGTTGTTTCTATTCAATTTCTTTGCTATGCATTTTCTTTCTAAAGCATTAAATGGTTTACCAGCTGTCTCACTATGTGCATTTTATAGATAATGCAGCCAATTTAAATTTATGAAGCTATTTATATTATACATTGCATACAAATCAATATATAACCCAATATATAACTATATAACCTAACTTTGAATTACTCTGGAAAACTATGTTTCTGAGTAATTCAAAGTAAATATTGGCTCGGCATGTTATTTGTGTCTGAATTTACTCATTGCAAAAACTTATTGACACCAAGCAGATAGGGGCTAATCTCCTTTACACTTTGTTGTGTTTTATCAATGATACAGCTATAGATGTATACATCTATTCACAGACGATACATAAAATAAATATACTGATAACTACCTGAAGCTCTAAAATGTATCATACACATACTCAGGTCTTCACATATATATTTGCAACAATCTAAATGGCTCAATAACAATTAAAAAAATCAAATTCTTGTTTTTCCTCTTTAAAAGATTATTCTACGAACAACGTATTTATCGCCGATGTTTGAATGGGCTGTTCTTTTACAGCGGAACTAAAATAACAATGAAGAGCGGAGTGGGTAAAAAAAATCACTAAAGCAGCATTGAAAAACGAAGCCACTGAAGCCCTTACTTTTAATGTTTTCACGCAACGTATAAAGATCTTGCTTTACCAAACAAAACAAGTGGAATTAATAAATCGGTACCGGACATATTGTCCTACGATAGCCATTCTACTCGCCAATGTTGTTTCAATTGTTTACGTTGATTTGTAAAATTACCACCCTGCATGCAAGCTTTTCGGTGTCTGCGGGAAGTTGATAATATTTAGACCTGGTCTATTTCAACAGGCCACAAGGTCGAAAACGTCCGTTTACAAGCAAACTATTCAAGTTTTTAAAATCGAAGCCAACAATCAATCACCTCCCTCATGGTACTTGAAGTACTAAATTTATTTCCATGTTCAGGCGCAAACTTCAGTTGCCTGCACTTCGGCATCTCAATTACAACAATTTTGTCTATCAGTTGACTATATTGCGCCTGATATGAGGTCATATTACCCTGGTAAAGGATGAAAAAAACCCAACTTTACAGCTAACACGCATCATTTTGAGTTTTGACAGCATGACAATGCTGGGAATAACATAAAACAACTGAACTGAAAATTGCAGACGGCAGGACAACAAATATATCTGCATCTGTCTGGGCAAACAAGTTTGCAGATAATCGCCGTCGAGATGCGAGATAGTCAATAACAAGGTAACAGTTGAAATGATATTCATGTGAGGAAGTACACAAAAGTAAAAAGATTTCTTGTTAGCATACCTCGCGCTGCAGATCTTCTTCACTAGCATCTGAAAGTAACATTTATTTAACGAAACTGTCTCCAGACATGTAATAGAAGAATACCAAAACTTCGAAGATGGTTTGAGGCAAAAAAGCCCGATGTAAGAATCACCAAAAAGCAGACTCCAGACAGCATGGTGAAATCAAAGCTGCCTTTGTGATACTGACAATAGCTGTTAGTGGGGTGAACTTGGGAAGATTTCATGGCTCATCTCTCATAATCAGGTAAAATTGTGATTCCTGCCTGGTTTTTCCTTCATATTCTCTTGTTTTTTGCTCATATATAGTAGTGAGTATCAATTAGAAACGTGCGCAATTCAAGTGCAATCTTTCGTTGAACAAACAGTATTGACAGACTTACAAGGTTACTTATAACTTCGCTCTTTCTCGTGATCGGGTACATCTTGCCAACTCTGCCATAAAATTTCCTGCTTCAGACTCAAAAAAACTTATCTAGCTGTGAACTGGAAATTGTTCCATTTCAGGAAATTGTTTCTGGAAATTGTACCATTTCATCTTCAGTTCTTGACATGCTTTTGGATCTTCCAAATCTGATTATATTGATATTACTGTAGAGATTAAGGCAACTGTTTCAAGTTTTGTTGACAAGTCATATCATCGTAAGACTCGTAAGATCATGGTACGGGTTTCCTCAATTTTCTGGTGATATTCCTTGGGATTCAATCTTTAGCAAATCAGCTTCTTTTAGTACTTAATAGTTTCAGTTTTGTAATGGAACCTTTGTACCTAGTCGCAATTACGAAGTCAAGCATTTCTCCTCCATTGTTCAGTGCTCAATGTTCTTCTCCTGTGTGTGTGTGTGTGTATGTGTGTGTGTGTGTGTGTGTGTGTGTAAGCTGCTGGAGACCAAGTGAGTAGGCTGCACTGGGAATATCTCTCTCAGCTACAGGGGCGTCGAAGACGCACATTTCCTGGTTGGATTTTTTTTTAAATTTTCCAAATCGACGACGAACCAGATTCAAAATCACATGAACGACGAGATCGATTTCTTCAATGGTACGGAAGAACAGCTTGAATCGAAGGCTATTCGTTACTAACTAGTCAGAGAAACCTGGCTAATCAGCATTCAGGCATCACCACGTGGAGGTTGCCTTCATGGGTGCCCTGTTCTTCTCCTATTACTCATTACAATCATTTCCATCTTCTATTTTAATGCTTGTAGAAGGGCAACTCCTGATATTGATTATTGCTNTGTGTGTGTGTGTGTGTATGTGTGTGTGTGTGTGTGTGTGTGTGTAAGCTGCTGGAGACCAAGTGAGTAGGCTGCACTGGGAATATCTCTCTCAGCTACAGGGGCGTCGAAGACGCACATTTCCTGGTTGGATTTTTTTTTAAATTTTCCAAATCGACGACGAACCAGATTCAAAATCACATGAACGACGAGATCGATTTCTTCAATGGTACGGAAGAACAGCTTGAATCGAAGGCTATTCGTTACTAACTAGTCAGAGAAACCTGGCTAATCAGCATTCAGGCATCACCACGTGGAGGTTGCCTTCATGGGTGCCCTGTTCTTCTCCTATTACTCATTACAATCATTTCCATCTTCTATTTTAATGCTTGTAGAAGGGCAACTCCTGATATTGATTATTGCTAAGCTAAGAATCTGTGAATTTATTTCTTCCCAAAGACTCGGAATTAGATATTTCAGGAAGATTTGCAACAGAGTTTTGAATACTGAAAAGTCGGTTATTCCTCCACTTTAATACGGTGTTTAGCTTTCTTTGTCCTCTATGTAAAAAACTTTTACCTGTGCTAAATGATTTCCGCTAATTCTTCTTTAAATAACACTGGTATTCCTTTGCCGGACTTCACTTCGGAAACTATTTAGATATGAACTCTGTCACAAAAGAATCCAATTGTCCTTTAATTGTTCATAAGCTTAATGAATCTAAAGCTTCTTGTTTAGAGTCAATTCCAGTAGTTGTTTTGAAAGAGTGTGCTTCTGATCTATCTTCCTTGCCGTCCAAACTTTTCAAGCTTACTTATTGAGGTTTTATTTTTTCGTTTAGCTAAAGAGTTTCTAGTGTGGAGCCTGTCTTCAAAAATGCCGAGAATTGGTCTGATTCTTTACCTATAAATCTTCTTTCCGTCATAATTATAGTCAATGGACGACTTATTAACAATACGTTGATAGAAAAGTCTTTTTGTTGATGTTCTGTGCGGATTTAGAGAATCTTACTCCACTGATGACATTTTGACTCTAATCATAGAAAGTATCTATCGATTTAGGGATAAGTCTGATGGAGGACGAGCAAAAGCTCTGGATATTTCAGAGGAATTTGATAAGGTCTGGTAAGTTGGCTTGCTTCATAAGCTTTCTGTTTATGATGTTTGTGGAAGGGTTTTGGGCAAGTAGATAATTCTGTCCATTATTGCAGCCTGGAACTTATGAATTAGCTGGAGATTAAGTTCAATTTCAATACATTACTAGCAAACCACTAAAACAGTGACAAGAAACAAAAACAGAACACACTGCAAGTCATTGTCCCAAACATTAAAAAACAAAAGTATGACAGTGCTGAAATAGAAGCAAGTAGGACACTTGTAGTAGCTGCCTAAGCCAGAGCATTGACTTGTTAAAGAGAAATGAAAAAACAACTGGGTAAAAGCAGCAACTTCAGAGCATCAGCAAAATGCCTGAAAAAAATAGAAATAATACGAACAAGAATACATGAATATTTAAGTTTAAACTACTAAAAATTACAAAACAACGTACTCGATAGTAAATGCAGAAGAACTTTGAATAACATAATAGATACCACACAAAATTAGGAGAAGTTAAAAATACATGGGGTGAAAACTTTTACTACAAGCGGGTATGCATAATTTTTCACCTTTACGGTTTACATCGATAGAGGGCTGTCTCCACCCACTGGGATGATACTTCAATTTGTAAATACAGAAAGAGTAGTTAAAGTTTACTTCTTATCAATAGTTCACAAGGTCTCTTGTGAGAAACCTATAAGGTGTTTACAAAATATAAATGATGTAATCTTTTATTAAATAAATATCCAATTTCGGTTATTTTTCTGAAATTGGGTAATGATGAGAAGAGAAGAATTTTTCCATAGCATTCATGCCAATTGCTAACTATCCTTACTCATGAAGAAAAGCAGACAAAATTCAATACTTTAAAATAATGCACTGTGATCAATCATACCAAATAATTTGAATTTAGAGAAAGATAATAACCAGAAGTACTCCTACAGATATCTTACATGAACTTGACAACAGGAAAAGTACAGTGGGCACCATTTTCAATGTCCAATAAAGAATAAAGAAGGCTATCCTGTTTATCTCTCTCTCTCTCTCTCTCTGGGAAATATAGAGACTTTTTGCAACAGGATTTAAATCAACATGTACAAAATAGAGATTTGAAATCGATGGAAAATATCAAATCTTAACTAATGCCGAAGTTATGCCACTGAGTAATGGGATGATTGTAGATTAAATAGATTTTCTTAAGAGTGTCGTCTCTGCTAATAAAATGACATGAAGAGTAAAATCAGCAGGTTCTGTTTTCGTTAAATAGACATAGCAGTGAAAAGCAATAATGAATCCAGATTCAAAAAGCTAGGTTTTAAAAAGAACTCGTCGTACCTGTTAGAGATTTGAGACATCCGCCTCAAAGAAAACTGATGAACAATTTTATTGCCCTTGAAACTTCCAATTGCAATGATAATTTAAAAAAGGAACCCGAAACATAGTAAAGAGAAATGGAATTGTAATTGGTTTGAGTTTAAGCTTTCTCTGTTCAACATAATAAGCAATAACTCTTAATAATCACACCTGTACAACTTTGAAAATATATCAAGAGCGGCAAGAACCTCTCTGTAAACAAAAAATCAAACGCCTTAATCAAAGAACAGAAGAAAAATCTGTATTGGATTAACGTTTTAATGTTCTGCTTACTTTCTTTAATTGTTTCTAAGCATAACGTAAAATTAATATTTTTAGGGCAAAAAAGCCCCTGTTTTAGATATACCTAACAATTTGGTGCAAATCGGCATACAAACTTGCTCGTTGTATGACTCGATGATATTCTTTGACTAGTCATATATCAAATACAAACTCTATCTTTTACGTATATTTATACCTTAGCTTAAGATATTTATTTGTTTGACTTTTCTTTCAGCTGGGAGATAGCAGAAACTTCAGTAAAATCAAGGTCCTTTTAAAAATATCAAACAAGACATTGAAGAAAATTGTGAGCCTCGACGGAAAATGTAGTGTATCAATATTGCTAAGAATATGCATGATTTTAGAGTTATCAATTTCACACTTGGAAGAAACGTGGTACATAATACTCAGATGCCTTCACTAATTTCAGTGGTCAACAGTACGTGCGTTAGGATGAACGGGTTTTTTATTACAAATAGGGACACAAATGTTTGTATAAGTCAAGGTTTTTACCAAGAATCATTGTGAAACAAAATAGAGACTACTTTGAACCCAAAAAAGCGAATAACATCACCTGATATGAGATACTTTGGACATATCAGCAACCATTAATCGAGGGCAAAAGTGAAAAAGACAATTCAACAACATCATATCTGGACGACATAAAGACGATCAGTGGAATAAACATCAGCAGGGTGTAAAGAATGATAGTTAACTGGAACGATGGGCAAGCACATACTGCGTTCACAGAAATCGCTACAGTCACAAAGCGACCAAAACGAAAAGATAACCTTTTTTACACACACGCGGATACATACAACACAAGCACAATACATTAGCCATGAAAGTTAAGTAATTCTAAGTCCTATCACAATGTGGGGCTCTGATTCAACCTCCTATTTGTCATTGGAAAGATGTTTTTCTTAAGTTTTTGTTGCAATCTGTTTTGGTGTTTGCTAAACAATGATTGTCCGAGGTTTCTAATGTGGGTGATATCAGTCCTGGAAAGGCATATGCTAGTATCGATGGCGTCGACAGAGCATTGATTTCAAAAGCGGGTTGATAAATACGAGAGTCGGTTGTAGTTTTGAGGACGGGAGTTGACATTGGTGAAGGAAATAAAATACTGAAAATACAATTTGCTGTTACATGTTTCTAATTTTGTACGTAACAAGATTTTATTTATTTGGTACTGATTTTTAAGACCTTTACATTAGAATGTGCTTTCCCTACCACTGCTAACTTTGTACGACCGTAACCCTCTATTTTTCAATAATACGTCAGCCAAAATGTATTTGCATTATTTTATTGTATCCGTGGTACTGAATAAAATAATGTTCTTTGATTTCAATCAGACATTTTCTTTGTATTTGAGGTTTGAATTTAACAAGAAAATACCGATTATTTCATGTACAAAAATGAAAGCGACATAGTTATCAGCGGTGTACTTTTCCTTTGGTTTTTCAAAAATAATTCATAAGACAGTGAGGTAGAACCTGGTGAATGTTGGAGTCCGACCAATGAGTCAATAATAATTCAACTAATGGACTTTTACTTCTATGGTGACAGATTTCGTTCAGTCATACCTGGGCCAAAGCCAAGTCAGCCAGAATTTTCGACGGTACCGTTTCTGAGGATGCATCACAAGGAGGTGAGATTGGCTTTACCCTTTGATGGGTCAATTTTAAGGTTACTAGTATTCCACTTTTTGGCCTAATGAACTGTTCTGTCTTGCCTTGTAGGAGAATAGCAGGCACCCTACGTTCCTTACACTCCATTTTATTCCAGTGTGTAATGGAAATCTGTGTTGTGGCAATGCTGTAATGATACTCACAGTTCGTCATCTGGCGTAGGACGGCGCTGACTATTCCAAGGAAAGCAGTTCAAACTCAGTACTCGCCACTGTTGAAGTGGAGTCAATGAACTAATAGCTATACATTTACTGTTTACATCTGCCGCATTTCTTGTCAGTAGTATACCTAGGCTAATGTACAAAAACTGAGCTTAAAATCACATACCCTAATGCATGAAATGGCGATTGATTACCTCAGTGCATTATATTCAGGTTTCCAAAGTGATGTATAGAGAAGCAGTTGTCAAGCAACATTGTTTATTGATGACGAATATGACTGCATATTGTGGATAGAAGAAAAAGTTGCAACAAATGTCTCGTACTAGGACCTGGAAGTTTAAAGGTGAAAACATAATAGCATACAAGCAGGAAGTACAGGAGGAACCCCGTAAAGTCAAGTAAGTAACCTGGGATAACTGAATTGTAACATAAGCTAGAAATATATGTATAGTCAGAAGATTCCAGGAGAGGGAGGGAAGGGACAAGTGAACTGTTGGTGCAACCTCTGAATGCTGAGGTTGTACCATCTTGGA
This sequence comes from Morbakka virulenta, assembly GCA_003991215.1. Taxonomy (NCBI): domain Eukaryota; kingdom Metazoa; phylum Cnidaria; class Cubozoa; order Carybdeida; family Carukiidae; genus Morbakka; species Morbakka virulenta. The sequence goes on along the minus strand of RDPX01000014.1, from coordinate 2,526,334 downwards.
GATATAATTGGGAGAGGAAGGAAATGAACAAAAATATGGAAATTAAAACCCACAGAATGAAAATACAGTAAATATTAAATCCGCAGCATTGAAAGTGCAGAATAATCTTGCTTGAGGTAAGAGAATTCAAAAGAAAAAGGCACACAAAAAGCACCAAACAAAACAAAAGAAATATGAAGCTCAAGTAATTTATTCTGGTTCAAAGATTCAAGTGAAAACTGTGTACAAATTCATGGCTTCAAAATGAGTAGAAGTTATGTTGCTTAATATTTTTACCTCTTATGTAACCCTGTAAAGTTTTTCATTAAGTATTTTATCGAAAAAGGAAAGAATTAATAGGAAAAAATGTTAACGTTTAAGATACACAGATAAGAAAAATATAAGAAATTTAAAAATAGACAAAAGTTGTCTAGAATAAATAAACTATTAGGATAAATATATTAAATTGAAACAAATTAAAAATGTTGAAATTCAAAATTAAAGAAAAGGAAATGGAAAATAATTGACCCAGAAGACGGTCATTATCAAATTAGGATCATTGAGGCTTCATCATGGGATCATAAATGATTAACTGGCTCAAGAGGGCTGCAAATGAAGTCGATCATGAAAAGGTATTTAGTTTTCTGGAAGCAGAGATTTTATCGTAAAATGCTTGAATGGTTTTGCTCGCATTTGATTCGATGTATGATAACAGTCTGCATTTTACTTATCTAATAAAGAAATTTAGTTGCTAGGTCACCGTGAAGTGATTTTTAACCTTAACAGCATTTTTCTGCAAACGGATTTCTCTTACCATCGTGGACTCATCTCCTCGACGAAGTGAAACAACTTAAGCAACTAAGAAGATATATCCTTTATTCTTCTATGGCGCCTCCAAGGTAAAAGCATATGCTGAAGGATGATGTATCCTTAATGAACTTCCAAGGACACTGATATCAAAATTGTGGACTTGGGTGTAGTGATGCAAGACCATGATGTCTGGAAGCAACTTATTAGGAATTTTCCGTCCACTTCATTGATGACAGGATAATGATGATGATAATAATAATGTTGTTGATGATGACGACGACGATGCTGATGATGCTGATGATGATGACGACGATGAAGAGGAGGAGGAGGTCTGAAAGCAAATGTTCTCAGTTTATCAATCAAATTTGTCTCTTAAGTGATAAGGAAGTATCGCATATGGCAAGATGTATTTTTTACCAGGAGATAGCCGATGATTCACGAGTATTTTTGAAATACTTGGGCACACATATTTGCATGTGTTTATTATAACGCTTCAAACTAAATAACCTAGTACGAAAGAGAGGCCTTTAAGACTTTCCTCAATCTCAAGGTTGTTCCTTGGATCAGTAACAAGTCCCCATGAACAAGCTTTTCCTAAGGATGAAATGAAANGATGATGATGACGACGATGAAGAGGAGGAGGAGGTCTGAAAGCTAATGTTCTCAGTTTATCAATCAAATTTGTCTCTTAAGTCATAAGGAAGTATCGCATATGGCAAGATGTATTTTTTACCAGGAGATAGCCGATGATTCACGAGTATTTTTGAAATACGTCTGATACTTGGACACACATATTTGCATGTGTTTATTATAACGCTTCAAACTAAATAACCTAGTACGAAAGAGAGGCCTTTAAGACTTTCCTCAATCTCAAGGTTGTTCCTTGGATCAGTAACAAGTCCCCATGAACAAGCTTTTCCTAAGGATGAAATGAGAAATGAAAGGCTACTTATGTTCATAACAACTACAAACTTTGGTTGCAGCTTCACCCGAACCCACCAGTAATCATCAAAGGCCAGTCCACTAATCATACTTGCTACATAGGTCAACTTCAGAACTCTGTATCTAAAAGTTTGACGATCAGCCCACACCATTTGAGGTAACACCCCCCCCCCCAAAAAAAATCGTAAAAAATAACTAATAAAGACTTTGTGTTATATGTAATTCTCTTTGAGTCACATAAGATAGTCAGCTGGTCAAAAATAGAGCCATAAAGGAAACATTAGAAAAGCTATGATTAAAACGTCAAATGAAAGGTAGGTCCACTCCTCCCAAAGACTTTAAATGGCTGAAGGTTAGAAAATATTCTTTTAGAACAGCCCATAATGACAAATAATATTGTTAAAATGTAATCTTGATTTTATTTGGGTTTCACTTTAAGAGACAGTTTTATTATACTCGAGGGATTAAACTGAACAAAATCTCTTCGTAAGCATAATAATTTTTTGAACTTATGCTGTCAAAGTGTCATCACTGCAAGTACTTTTCCAAAGCTTCGTACTGTACCAATTTTAATTCAATTTGTTTTATTATCAGTTTAATTTTCTTATTATGATAAAAGGTCTTGAAATCTAACGTAAATTGAGAAATACATGATACTCTATACAATATCATGTCATCTGATTTTTTGAAATGTAAAAAACATTTAATTTTAGAGGTGAAGTAGGATTCGGGGATATTCTGTTACAGCTGCTACTTTTATTTCAGTTAACACGGCTCTTGACAGGGTGCAGTAATTTCAGGTATACTATTTACTTTTTAGGCTTGTTTATGCTAACAAAAGAAGCCCCAATGCAAAAGGTTTTGTCTAAATATCAATGTGATAAAAACGCCCAAAATGAAAGACATACTGAAAATAGGAATAATTTGTTAGAACTTGTCCTAACAGAGAATATTACAGAGATACTTGGTGTAGAATTACAAGGGTTATAAGAGGGAAAAACCTGATCAAGCTAAAAAATTGACCAAGTCAGTAAGTAAATTTGGGTGACTTTGCCCAACTGCAAGAAAGAGGATAATACCTACGGACACTGAAAGTACGATCAGTTACTAACATTTTTATTGTGTCCACAGTTGTTCCAACAAAGTGTTGGAAATTACTGCAGTAAAACACCACTTCTTTTGCTTCATTCCAATGTTTAATCTTGATATTGGAGCGGGATAAAATGAGGTGGCTAGTACTTGTTGGAAGTACAGTCTTAGACTGTGGGGGAAAAGAAGATTCCTCACCTTGCCCGTGTTGGAGGTCCAAGTTGTATGATCTTACTTAGCTCAGGAAGACAAGGTGGTTTTTAATACTTGGTTTTATGGAAGTGAAAAAGAAATTGAATTCTATTGACGGGCTCCACGAAGAACATTGATCAGAATTACGAGATAAAATGAGAAAACAGTGTCTGTTTTGGCCAAAAGCTTTTTAAGCGACATTCCACTGGACCAAGATGTCAGGGTAAAAAATCCCACAAGTTAGGATCAAGAGAGGATCAAAAAAACCTGCCACGTTTTGTGATTGGCCGAAAAAACAAGGATTGGCGAAAGCTAGCTTCTTGTTGTTCTTCTATCTAAAACAGTTTAGAACTAACTGAACACTTGTTTTTATTTAGCAATGAAATATCGGTAAAACTATACTTATCTCTATGGTGAATTTTCAGAAATTCCTGTTCTATGGCTTCCAAAACTTCCAAATCTCAATAATCGTCAGGAAACAAACATATACAGATTCTTTAAACAGTTCTAACGTTGACTATTAGTATTAAATTTACTTTTTTTTATTTCAAATTTTATTGTAAATGATGTCCGTTCCACTTTGGGAAAAACCACATATTGTTGATACTTTTGGAGTTAATAAAACTTAAAATGTAGGCAACAACAGAAAGCAGCAAATGTTCCTCTTAGTTAGAGACTTATTTAACAGACAATAAAATAATGTTAGTTCTTTCCAATAACAATTGTTGTTTTGCCAATCTGATAGTCGAAGAACAATTGAGTGCCTTTTGGTAAGAAGACCTCTCATATGTTTGCTATTTGTATAAGCGAGGCGTGTTATATCTTTACTGATAGGATGTTGAAAAAAACAAAATGATTTTATAAAAAGATGTGCCTATAAATAGTCATTTTATTACTATTAATTTACCAAGATTTCTTGGACTGGTTGCTTTTTGAAGCTTTGAAGTTCAAACAGAAAATCGTCTTTAAACTCAAAGATTACTTTACATACCTCAACATTATAAGAAATGCATTTTTCTTAGCATCATAACGAGTTAAAAGCCGAGAAACCTAAATTGATATGATATTTTCCTTACCTCGAATTCAAGAGGAATATTAAGGACAGTATAGGAAGATGTACATCGATGAAGTACAATAGGTGCTTAAGAAGTGGCTAAGAAGAGCTACACACCGGAAAGAACGCAGGGGATTTAATGATAGGCAGTTTGAATTGTATTAATAGCATAGCAACGACTACAGATAAAATCGTTTAGATGCAAGAAGAAATGAAGAGAAATTAGGAAAACGAAGCAATGTTTTTTGAAGAAGTCATGTCCGAAAATTTTACACAACTTAAAAAACAACACGTAAACATAACATTTGTGGCAATAAAACCGAATTTCTTTTTCTAACTTGGGAATTTCTTACACCGATATGATTAGTCTATAACCTCTCTGTCTCCACAAAAGATCAAAGCAACAATGCTCTGTTTCTGTTTCTTCAGAGAAAAGAACTTGTTTATAATTGGGTGACAGATCACATTTGCACCCCTCATACTGCTTTGTTATTGGTTCACAACCCTCGCCACCCACTAAACGCCCATGTTCTTATTGGTCAGCAACTCCAAATTTAGTTTTTGCTGCTGTCTCGGCTACATTTCAGCACGCATTGATCTGTATGTTTTTGTACTGATTAAATCTTCGGCAGTAATAAGAGAAACAGCAGAGTTGGATGTTATAATATATGTATGTCACAAAAATAATTAAGGGCATTTTCAAGAGCTGAAAAATACGTCAAAACGGGATGGCCTAAAACATACTGCGAAATTTGCAGATTGCAATTTCCTGAAACTGAATGACAACGGCTTGACTATGGTTAACCTGTCAGCTATGTCTGTTAACAAACATTTCAAAAACGCTTGGGCAACAGATTAATTCTTTTTGTGACAAGCCAAAGTGCTATCCTGGAATTGCACGGCCTACGATGACAGCAGCATATTATACAACACTTTTTCTTCCATTCTTGTAGTGTTTGAAAAATATTGGTGGGTTAGGTTTGGGTCAAGGAGGGTGCGCGCATTACAGACAGGCACCGAAACTGGATAGGAGCCAACCAAAATAAGTCCAAAATGGGTACTGACTGGAGCAAAACAACGGCAATATAAAAATATTCAAAAGACAAGTTAAATCTTTAAAAGTTCGAAGAACAATTATTTTATTCACCATAAACTAATTATTAATACACCTTTTTCTATTAAAGACTTAACCTGAAGACAAGGATAAGTTTTTTATTTTCGACCCTTTCATGTGTTCCGTTTTCTGAATATTCTAACGTTGTTTTATAAGTCTTAAATTTTTCGGGGCCGGTGAAGATAGGTTTCTTATAAACCTAATGAAGACAAAGCTAGTTTTTAAGAACCTGTGGCTTTATCTTGTATAAATATAATTCCCAGCTTATTTCCTGGCCACTTCTATATTCCTTTAATGCAATTAATAATCAAGAAAGGAATTTATATTTTTTCTGTTTCATTTTTGTGAGAATATATTTCGTCTCACAGACCTATTTATTGTATTAAATGTTGAAGTGAGAATAGCTTGACTCTTCTGTAAATATATGTTGCATTGCAAATAGAATTCAGAATATTTAGCTTCCCCTGTACAAAACAAGCCTTTCCTTGTAAACGTTTCAGCTTATTTTAAAGCCTTCATCAGTACAACTTGCCCAATTGTAAATGATTTAGTAGTAATAAAATGTCTTAAATAAGAAAAGTGGTACACAATAAGGAATGTTGATTCGATAATGATTGATATTTTAAATAGAAATGATAAAATTGATGTAAAATAGATGTAACAGCTTTATTATGTCATGAGTCGTAAGCTTTTTCGGAGCTACGTTTCGAGAGATACTTCTACCATCGTCAGGCTCTGAGAATAACTTCTGCATAAGTTTCCCTAATAATCTGGAAATTTCTGAACTTTATGGACTCAGAAGAAGTCATAGATGTAAGAGCTTTATCATGTCTTGAGTCATAAGCTTTTTCCGAGCTACGTTTCGAGAGATACTTCTCCCATCGTCAGGCACCACAGCCTGACGATGGGAGAAGTATCTCTCGAAAAGTAGCTCGGAAAAAGCTCATGAATCATCATGACATGATAAAGCTCTTACATCTATAGAAACTACGATGTTGACCCCATTCAGCAGCAAAAACGACACGAAACGGAGTACAGTTACCACTAGAGATATAGTTGAACCTGTGAAAGTCAGTCATTGAAATCCATCAACCTTACCTGTTCTTCTACCTTTTTGGCGACAGCGAAATACGTCAACATAAAAATTTTCATCTTTTTTCTTCCGGAAAAGGCGCGAAAAAATAAGTAATTTTAGCCTCGTATTGAAGTGGGTAAATTGTGGTTCAAGAAAACGTAAATATTATTCAGGGAATGTTCCCTGGTTTGCCACAAAAGGTTTGGTTTAAACAGATTGCAACATATGGTATTTCATGATTACTAATGCTACGATTTTTATATTCATAGTTAGACCATGTTTTCATTAAATTTGTCAGGTGTGAATTGTACTCGTTAAGAATGATAGCAGATTGTCAGGGTGGCAGAGTCTTGACTTGACGACCACAGCAACTGTCTTCTTTAAATGGATTTATATTCGCCACGTTTTTATTACAGAGTTTTTACATTCTGACACCCCCCCAAAGGAGATGATTGGGAAATACAACGAAGCTCCAGAGTTTCTGAAGGGCAATAGATATGTAGAGACTGGCTACAGACTTGGTTTGACGTACGTACAATGTCTGCAAAGGTGAGTGCCTCCTGCAACTATTCTTTGGTTATTTTCTCCCGTCATAAACATCGTTATTCTGCCTAATGTCTTTGGGCAGTTTGAGGCCCTGACCTAGCTAGATACACACACCACAATTATAAATTATTTCATTATACGTGTATTCTATATGAATCGATGGCCCATCCAATTATATTATGCTGGAGTAATGGACAAGCAGACTGGAAAGATGTTGTATTTAGATGTTAAATATTAGTACGACTTTTAAGTAATAATGATAAAATGTAAAAATATAAATATAGTAGTATTTAAAGTTTTACTGACCTTTGAAAGAGCTCAGTTATATTTATGTAACTTTGTTAAGTATCAAATGCTAGGAAATTGTGTCAGGAGTTGCAAATTTTTGTTGAAAGATAACTTGACGTCTGAATAATCTTGAAAATTCTGAACTTTATAGACTCAGAGGAAGCCATAGATGTAAGAGCTTTATCGTGTCATGAGTGCTCGGAAAAAGCTTACGACTCATGACATGATAAAGCTTACAAGAAGTTAAACTACTTATGTTGGGCCCCTCTTTTAGCAAAGGTAAATCATTATTGTAATCCTGAGCTTCAGTAGAGTTTCAATTCCTAAATTCTTAATATATTGAGGATGTATTGATACTGACAACAAAAAAGTATAGAAAAAATGCATTCCTATGCATAATCATTTTGTAAAGGTTATGACCCTTAAGTCCTGAGAATTTTTTATGAAAAATGATAAAGGAAAAATACAACCAAATTCTACAACCAAGTCATTAGAGAAATATTATTTCAGATGTGCCAATCAGTAACTTTAGATAAGTTTACTGGCATGTTTGTTTGATTTGTGATAATTCTCAAAATTAAAAGCAAATTTAGAAATACTGTATTCCTGCTGCTTAAAACATCTTCATTCAAATGCTATATCATCAACCCTTGCAATAAGCTGCAGATTGATGATAAGCAGGGTTAAATACTGGTACTTATACATCCAAAGCTGACCTGTTAAAAAGTAATACTAATGCTTTGTGATATATCTCTAAAGTACAGTTATTTTCATGATCAGGTGAAAAAACATTTTTTGACAAGTTTTGCAAAAGGGGTAAATTGAATAAAATATGGTAAAATCTGTTGCTCAATGCAGTAGAAAAGAAAACAAGTTTGCCTATTTTTTGCTGTATAATTTTTCAAAGCCCTTTTTACTGAATTCTTTATTTTTTTTATTGATTGATGAGAATTTACAACCCCTAAACCATCAGGTTTGATTTTTGTAAACTATTTTATTGAGGGTTGAGTGGTGATTGAGAGTTAGTTAAGAGTGATTGAAATAGTACAAAACAACTGAAATGGTGCTTTAGACCCTATCAGTAAGCCTACAGTTGTACTCTATCTTTTCTGTAACCCTTAATTCACTTTAAAGGAGTATCAAATTAGGTAATTTTACTCTACCTTAAAAGTGATACATATTTTTTGTAAATTGGCTAAAGGACTGAGTTTTACAAAGCTGGATTGCTCAGAAGTTTCTCGTTAGCTTACCATTGTGATACCTTAAACAAGCATGAAGGAGTTGGGGTAGCAATTCCACCACCCAGTGGATTTTATTTGTAAATTTGGTATTGTAAACCTTTCTGAAATCTGACAAAGGTAATATAAGTGATTGGTGCACCATTGTATTTTTTTGCCTAGATATATTGGTACTGATGCTTAGTATCTGTGAAAGAATTCATTTTCCTAAGTAATAAAGCAGGTATACTTACCATTTCCATGGTTGTAGATAATTTCATTTATTACTTGATAGTTTGTAAATTTTCACTTAAAAATGGTGAAGATATTCATAAGATGCTTCTTTCAATATCTCATTATTTCAGTCATTGTGGGTAACAACTGTCTGCTTGGCACCCAACTTAATCAGTGATTGCCATCTTATCCTGCCTCCTGTGTTGCTTGTCTCCATGTTCCACAGCTTCATGTCTGCATACATTGTATCTTTCCATTGTTATTTTTGCCTTTCTCACTTTCTCTTTCCCTCAACTCTGATATTGGTGACTCTCTTAATATCCTCTTCTTTCACTCTTCAACATACATGGCCATACAATTTGAGTCACTTTCACTGCATCATTGTACTAATTGTTCCCACTCCTGCCAGCTCTTAAGTCTCTTCATTTCCTCTGTGCTCTTCTAGGCTGATGGTATGGATATATCTTAGCAATATCATTTTGGTGGTGCTCAGGCAGACCTCTAGTCCTTGTGCGAGTGGCCATATTTCATTGCCATGGAGCATTGCTAGTTGTATGCATACTTTGTAGTACAGCATCTTCAATGTTGTTGGTATCTTTTTGTCACAAAAAAGACATGTCAAACTTTGCCATCTGTCCCATGCCTTTCCTATCCTCTCTTCTACTTCTGTGCTAAATCCTCCATTTTGGTGTATGATCATCCCAAGATTCTTGAATGATGTGGTCTAAAGGAGATCATTGTGGGTATCCTTATCATATTCCTTTAGTCTTATATTCACTTAATTGCCAATTGGTACCAGCTACTCCATTTTTGCCCTGCTCAGCTTCAGCCCTTCATCTTCTAGACATCCCCTCATCTCTCATGTCTGGCTTCCATATCCTCTGCATTTGCATCATACAACACTAGGTTGACTGCAAAAAGAATTGCCCATGGTAATGTTTTCTCAATCTTTTTTTGTGATGATGCCCAGGATGTTGATGAAAAGGAAAGGGCTCAATGCAGAGCCTTGCTGTAGTCTAATTTCTATATCTATGTCCTCTGTTTCCCCTACTATTGTTGTAACTCTGGTCTTGCAGTTTGCATACATATCTTGGATGATGCAGAGACATGCTTTAATGGACTGATCTCTTCCTCAACCAGTACCATATCAGTTCTCTTGGCACCATGTCATACACTTTTTCTAGATCAACAAACACTATATGTAGACTCTTGTTGAACTATCTGAACTTTTCTTGTAGGATTCTTTCTGGAAGTCATATTGCCTCTCACTGATGTTGACAATCTCTCTGAGCCTTGTTTCAATCACCCTCTTCCAAAGCTTGAGTGAATGACTGAGTAGCTTTATAAGTGTTTACAACTGCAAGGGCCTCCTTTCTGCTTTGACAGAGGTGTGATTTTTCTGTATTTCCAGATCTCAAGTATTCCTTCCTCTTGCACTTCTCGTAACATAGATGCCATCCATTCTAATCCAGTCTGTTTCATATGCTTGATAATCTCTGTTTGTAATTGGTCCAGATCCATCACTTTGTTGTTTGCCATTTTCTCTAGCTGTTACTTTGTCTCCTCTATAATCACTATTGGCATTGGCCCACTCTATCTTGTTCATTCTTAAAAAACACAAGTTGATCAATACCTCGAGTTCTCCTGCTTTGCTAGTTTGTAGATTCTCTTTGGTCTGTTGGTTTCTAGATACCCGTATAGTTCCTCATAACCCCTTTCCTTTGCCCATACTACTGTCTGGTTTGCTTCTTTCTTTCCACTCTATACACTTAATGGGCCCCATCCAATCTTGTTGCCTCATACTGCTGAAAGGCTACTTTCTTCTTTGCTATCTTCTCTTTAGCCTTGGGGTTCCAAAATCAAGGCTCTCACTGTAGATATTTCCCTCTTCTTGATTCTTTGAGCTCCTCTTATTCCATCACTATCACCTTTTGATGGGTGTTCTCCCAGGTCAGCTTGCCCTTCATTCCCATCTGTTCCACTAGCTCTTCCACCTTGGTCAAGTTTCTCTGTCCATTTTCTTCTCTAAGCTGGTTGATCTTTCTCTACCACTTCCTTGCTTTCCCCTTGATGCGAGGTAATACAAAGTTGCACACCAAAAGACAGTGCTGCATCACTACTGACTCTCCTTATTTGACTTTACAGTTCCTCACCTGCCTCAGTCTTTTCCTTCTCACTTTCATGTAATCAATAACAGTTGCATTTCCTCCTCTTTTGTATGTAATTGACTTCTTGTTACTTTAGGTATTTACCAGTGCCAGATCTTGTGCTTGTGCCATTTTGAGTATACTCTCGCCATCCCTGTTTCTTCTTCCAACTTTCTTCCAACCATGCCATCACTCAGTCACCCCTCAATTACTTCTCATGTGTCCATTCATATCTCCTGACACTACCAACTCTTCAGTACTGGGCATTGGCCTTATATCCCCATCTAGTTGGTTCCAGCCACTGTGCATCACGTTTTTGAGCACCATGCCCAGTTGGTTGTCTGTGTGATTGTCTATATGGCATGAGTTTTATAGGCCAGATGCTTTTCCTGACACCAAACCTTTTGTGTTTATCTGGACTTGGGACCAGCTTGTGCAGCCCCAGATGACATATTCATGAGATGCTTATGAACAAAATAAACAGGACCAGAAGCAGACGCAGAACAATCAAGGTGACAGGAACCACTGGCAGAGGAAGACCGAAGAAAACATGGGAGGAAGTGATAAGGATGGATCTCAAACAAAGAGGTGTCAGCAGAGACCTGGTGAGGGATAGGATAACTTGGAAGTCAATTTCAAGAAAGCATCCAACACATGCTAGCATGTAAAATGGACATTAAACCGAATATGATGATGATGATAAGCAAGAGTTTACCTATTTCATACATTTGAATTTATGTTAATTTTTAAAATGCTGGTATAATAATTTGGCCAGACATTAAGAATTAGCAAAAATTTTGTTAACTTTATCTACCCAGAGATATCTTGGTCCACCTCATGAGGATTATTTAGTCCTTTTTCTGAACATTTTTATTATTCTTATATTTAAGCTCTTGAACTTTTGTCACATTACAGCAGATATGAATCCTGAGTCCAGGTTTATGGGAGGCAAAAGTACATTTTAGAATACTGAAGGTTATGTATTTTCAGCATATGTGACCTTGCATTTATTTGTGATGATGGTTCTATTGACCCTTGCATTGGTGTATATAATTAAGGTGGACAAGATTTTTCTGAGAGGCAGTTTTTAAGCTTGATAAAAGATACATACATCAGGGACACTAGAAAATATTTAATTTTGAAAATATTCTAAAGTTTTGTTATATTATGACCCTACAGATATTATTGCCTACCATTATATTTCTTATTATATTTCTTCTATCATATTGTTTACAATCCTGATTTAGCTTGACTGTAATATTTAATGCCACATTGTCTAAATGTATTCACACTTGTGACTTTACAGTCAAAGAGATCGGATGTTATTTTATTATTTGCTCCCTGCTTATTGTTTTATCTTCTGGCATTTTATAACATAACAAGTTCTTGCTTTTTTGCTTCCTCCATTCAGCAGCAACAGATCATATTTCATTTTGCTAAAGCAGTTTGTTTTTGGATTTCTTTTGTCTTAGCATGCTCATGATAACAAATGAAAGTGTCAACATTTGGTCACATTTTATTGGAGCTATCTTTTTCCTGTATATCCTCATTGAAGATAATCTCATTATTTTGCCATATGCTGGTGGGACTCTTGTGGATCATGTAGTAATATCATGCTTCTTGGTAGCTGTCATAGTAAGTGAATTTGAAAAATTATATTAATATGAATGTTATGTAATTGCTGTTTACATATCTCTTATTGGTATTTTGATATTGCTCAGTATCACCCAACTTAGTAGACTTGGAATTAACTGAATGTCATGTTGTATTGACGGTTGCACTAAATTTAACACTCCACCCAATAGTCATTTGACATCTTTTCCCCACAAAGTTGTAATGCTTTAAAAAATGTTTTAATATGTATTAGCATTTGGCAAATAAAAGGATTTTTTAGATTATAAATAAGTTCCATTATATTTTAATCATTTTTCTTGTTGATTCCCGGCAAGATTGGAAGTGACCACTTATATTCTATTGCATGAAATTGTAAATTGAGGAGACTGGACAGGTTACTGAAGATATTGACCAGTATCATTGCTTTTGGTAAAAATGGGTTGCTACCTCTGTGTGCTAACTGAATTGCTTCCTTCTGCAGGAATGATGGCAGAATTATACACTCCTTTCAATAAGATTCTGTTGTTTGTTACTCTGATCTCTGGAAGAATATTTTGAAATCATCTCAGTTGCTTGGCTGCTAACTTGGGAATGTAGGTTTTGCCACTTTGCACCCGGGTTCAAGATCCTTCAGGGTAGTGTCTTAATTCATTGCAATTTGCAATGCTGGCAATTCCAATCTTGTCCATGATTGGCATTGTGTACAAGTCTGTTTCATGAAGCTCGTTTTTAGGAATTTTATCCATTGGCTTTGTTCATCTGCAGGTGTAATCTACTTGGTTGAGTTTACCTTTGTGAAAAATGGTCTTGTACTGAATATCTTGGTGGTGTAGCCTGATGCACTCTGTTTGGATGGATCCCTTCTTGTTGCCATTGAAGGTCAGGCAAAGTGGTTTATGGTCTGTAATGACTTGTATCAGGTTTGGAGATCCAACCAAGTAATTGTGCAAACAATGTAACCCCAAATCCATGCTCATTGCCTCCAGGTCTAGTTTTGGATACCCTGCATCAGCCTTGGTGGTATGTCTTGAGCCAAACGCAACTGGCTTAGCTGTTTTTATGGAATTACTTTGGTCTAGAATCGCTCCAAAACCCTGTAAAATGGGCATATGTAAAAACCAAGGTTGGCTGGGTTAGATTGAAGTACCATAGACAAACGTCCACCTTGAATGTTATTTTTTGCTCATCGAAACACCTTTACTGTTCCTTGCCCCTTATGAACCATATCTTGTGCTTGGTCAACTCATGAAGTGGTGCTGATCTCTTGGCAAAATTTGGCAAAAAGGCTGCATTTGACTGCATCATGCATAAGAAGCTGACCAACTCTTCCTTGTTTGTGGAAGCTGTGATGTGGTTTAGGGCCTCTGCCTTTTTGGGGTCTGGTCTAACACCATCCTTACTATAAATCATACCCCACAATGATATTTCCTCTGCACAAAAATACATTTTGCTGGGTTTAAGGTTAAACTGGATGCTTTAATTGCTCCCATTACCTTTTCCAGTGACTTGTCATGCTCATATCATTAAGTGTGGCAATGATAAGGTCGTCATAGATAATGTAGGTGTATGGAATGTGTGCAAAGATAGGGCACAAAGCTGCAGCTAATTCTCCAGGTGCTGGTTTCAGTCCCATAGTCCTTCATTTATAGTGATACAACTTGCCATTGCAGTGGAATCATCATCGGACGGAAGTCTCATGGTTTAGTCGCCGTGGCTTCTTTCATCATGGCTCTCCACTTAACCCGGTCTTGTGCTGCCCTGTATGCCTGGATGACAGTTAGTCCAGATTCTTCTTTGATGTTGTCCATGTACCTTGTTCTTGGCCTGCCTTTTTTCCTAGACCCGTAGACCATGCCCATGATTAGCGTTTTCTCCAGTGTCTCACTCCTTAGCACGTGTCCCAGGTATGACAGTCTCCGGTTCACTAAAGTCTGTGAAAGACGCTTGTCGCATTCTATTCTGCGCAAAACTTCCTCGTTAGTTACTCTCTCTGTCCAACTTATCCTCAAGGCTCTACTGTAACACCACATCTCAAAATTTCTGAGTCTTATCCTGTCGCTCTTCTTCAGAATCCACGTTTCACTACCATAGGTTGCGATGGGGAAGACTAGTGCATTCAGCAGTCTCTTTTTCGTCTTCTTGGATATCGATCTATCTCTCCAGACTGTTGTGAGAGCTGATGTTGCATTTTTGGCTACAGCAATGCGCTTTCTTATCTCTGGGGTGTCATTGTAGTCATTGGTGAAGAGTGCTCCCAAGTAGGTCATTTGATTGACATTTTCCAGTGGTTGTCCATTTACAAAAATGCTGTGTTCATTCCTGGTGTTTTGGCTCATGATTTTCAGCACTTTTGTCTTCTTTGCATTTAGTGATAGTCCAGCATTTTCTGAGGCTTCTTTTACTCTATCTACCAGTTCTTGTAGCTCCTCCATTGTGCTTCCTATCAAAACTACATCATCAGCATATCTGAGGTTGGAGATAGTCCTGCCCCCTACTTTCACACTGCCTTCATATCCTTCTAGTGCTTCTCTCATAATGCACTCTGAATATATGTTGAATAGGTGTGGGGAGATTACGCATCCTTGTCGTACCCCCTTTTCGATTGGGAACCATTCAGAATCTCCATAGGTCGTGCGCACCTTTGCTTTCTGGTTTTCGTACAATCCCATCAGCAGTTGGATGATATGTACAGGGATACCGATTTGTTTCATGTCTGTCCATAGCCTGTCATGCGAAACCATATCAAAAGCTTTAGAGTAATCAATGAAGCATAGGAAGATGTCCCTATTTCTTTCTCTATTCTTTTCTATAACCATCTTCAGGTTAAGGATTTGATTTCTCGTTCCTCTGCCTGGTCGGTAAGCCGCTTGTTCCTCTGCCACTTCATGATCCAGTGTCAACTTTAGTCTTTTTGCAACTACTTTCAAGATGGTTTTGCTACTGTGACTGATCAATGCAATTGTTCTGTTATTGCAACATTGTAATGTATCTCCTTTCTTTGGTATGGGTATAAAAACCGAATTCAACCAGTCTTGTGGCCATTGCTTTTCTTCCCAAATCTTGGTGCAAAGTCTGTGATAGAACAAGACGCCTGCTTTCCCAGAATTCCTTATCAACTCTGCAGTAATTTCATCATCTCCTGCGCTCTTGCCTTCCTTTAGCTCTTTGATGGCTTCCCTGATCTCTTCTAGCAATGGTACAGGTTCGCTGTCTAATTCTTCCATCTCTTGATTCGTGGTTGGAATAGTGTTATTTCTCTTGTATAGATCTTCACAATACTCTTTCCACCTCTCGCGCACTTTTTTACCATCACAAATGATGTGCCCCTCTTTGTCTTTGATTGTATCAACCTTAGGCTTAAATTTCCTGCTTAGGTTCCTAACTCCCTGATACAAGTCTTTGGTGGAATTTGTAATAGAATGCTCCTCTATGGATGAACACTGCTCATTGATATACCTCTCCTTATCGCGCCTCAGTAGTCTCTGCACTTTTCTGTGTTGGTCCATGTATATATGTTCGTCCTCACTGCTGTTCGATTTTCTAGACTTCAACTCTCTTCTCTTCCCTACTTCAGCGAGTGTCTCATCTGAAATCCAGGGAACATGCTTGCGTTTCTTGGTGCTGATGTGTTCTTTTGCGGATTTGAGAATAGCTTCTTTGCCTTCTGACCATAGTTCATCAGGTGTTTTCTCATCCTCTTCCTGGAGGAGTGCTTCAAATCTGTTGGTTATTGACACCAGATATTGGTCACTTAGGCAGTTGTAGTCCAATTTCAATGGTATTCGATTGTTGTTATTGAGTTTTGCCAGCTTCATCTGTAGATTTGCCACTAGTAGCTGGTGATCGGTGTTACAGTCGGCTCCGGGGCGAGTTTTCACGTCCTTGACACTACCTTTCCATTTTTGCTGGATGATGACATAGTCGATTTGGTTTCTTGTTCTCCCATCTGGGGATGACCATGTGTATTGATGTCGGGGATGGTGCTCGAACATTGTGTTTGCAATTACTAAGCCATTTGTGCCGCAGAAATCAAGTAATGTACTGCCTCTCTCGTTTCTCTCTCCAAGACCATGTTTATCGTGGGTACTTGTCGAGGTATCAGATTTTCCAACCTTTGCATTCATGTCTCCAATTACCATTAGCATGTCCCTGTTTGGAATAGAGTCGATCGTGTCTTGGAGCATGTCATAGAATTGTTCCAGTTCCTCGTCACTTGCAGCACTAGTTGGGGCATATGCTACGACTATGGAGAGATTAAATGGGCTTCCTTTGATCCTTAGGTGCAAAACACGGTCACTAATTGGGCTATATCCTATGATGGACTTGGATACTGCCTCTGATATAATGACTCCCACTCCGTGACTGTATCCTTCGCCTTCCTCCTTACCTGAAAAACAAATAGTTTTCCTTTCTGATCTAAAACTTCCTTTCCCTCTCCAGTTTGTCTCACAGATGCCCAAGATTTGAATGTTGCATCGGTCCATCTCATCGCACACTATCTTCAGCTTTCCAGGTTCTTTCATCTTTCTGACGTTCCATGTTCCAATATTAAGAGGCTTCCTCAGTTGTGTTCTTCCAGTAACCAATTTGTCATTGCCAGCCTGGTCGCCTACTGTGCAACGCGTCCCTTGTTTACCCACGCCACGGACGATGTGGTATGGATTTCTTTGTTTCGTAGTCATGACGAAAGAAGTAGTCTGGAGGTGTTTGTAGTGCTAGTAGGGCCCTAACGTCCTTTCTACCACCGCAATCCCTACATTTAGGGGATGCGTCCAGCCGTTGTCCTGTTTGTCGGATCTTCCACCTGACCGCCTGATGCATCAGCCGTTGGTCACGATCTAGGGACTCATCCGCCCAACGCATCATCCATTGAGCTGCTGCCCTCAACTTCACCGTTACCCTGGTAGGGGAGCTTTGGGGTTGCTCGACTTGCTCAAGGTCTACCCCAAGACTGCGCAGGGAAGGAGCGCCTCACACCTCCTTGCAGGTTATTGGTTGTCTGTGAAAGCCAACCCCCGCTGCGTACCCCGTGTGGAATACAGTTAGATAATGACTATCTGGGTGAGGTACTAACTGCCAGAAGGCTGATTTGAAGTCCATCTTTGAGAAAACCTCTGCATCTGAAAGAGTAGCCTTGGTGTT
This sequence comes from Morbakka virulenta, assembly GCA_003991215.1. NCBI lineage: Eukaryota > Metazoa > Cnidaria > Cubozoa > Carybdeida > Carukiidae > Morbakka > Morbakka virulenta. Next base: position 2,508,891 of record RDPX01000014.1, on the reverse strand, counting down.
TTTGTGGCATGGTATTGGGTAATTAGATGATTTTAGGGCCTTGTTTATGTTTCTTGCATCCATAGTGCATCCATAGTGCCCTTGCTTCCAAAACTGCATTTGAAACCCATGGTGCTGGCCCATCCCTAGGATGTACTGCCAAATTTAGCTGCACAGCCAACTTATCCACAAATGTTCAGTGGCAGACTTTTGTAGGGCTTAATGCACACCTTAACCTTAACGGATGTTGTTTTCTGAAGTAGATCCCACTTTTTAGCTTGAACAGTATCACACACACTAACCCTAGTCTCAGTGTCAGTGATCACTGTATCAAAGCTGTTGTTGATGACTACTTGCACTTTGAAATCCTTCTTGCTCTCAAACTTGGAACTCAGTATGGGTTTAATCTTTTGTTGCACCTTGATTCTGAAAATGTTTTTATTGTAAACATCATCTGCTTCTTCTGTTGTATCCTCCTCTGATTCTGGTGTGTGTGCCCAATACACTTGGCAAAATGGGCCATTTTCCTGCACTTGTTCCACTTGGAGTTTTTTGCTGGGCAACATTCTTTGTCTCTCATTATGAAACCACTGATAGCATTACCACAATTGAAGCAGTTAATCGGTTTCCATGTGGGTGCATCATTGTCTTTCTTCACTGTCTTTTTCTTTGTACCTTTGCCATATTTCCCCATTTTGTTGATGGCTTCCCCTGTTATTTCAGCACCACTCATGTGGGCACTTTCCATGCTCATGCCTTCTCTTCTCAGCATTGGTAGATGTCATGACATCTTTAATGCCTCTTCCCTTATTTTGCTGTTGGCACAACTAATCATAAATTGATCCCATATCACTGTGTCTTCAGCCATACAAGTAGGACTGTCACATTTGAACTTGGAGTGTTTTGATTCCTTCTCTACCTGATTACAAAATGCTGGAAATGTCACTGTAGCTTCCTGTACCAATAAACAGAAGTGGAAATTTTCAAAGTCGAATTTTCAGTAGGTTTGTAAAAATTTGACATTTTATTGACCAGTTCTGGCCATAATGTAGCTGCTCTGTCTTTTTGTGAGGACAGGCAATAAGCCAGCCCTCATAAAATCGAGATGATGAGAAGAACCCAAGGAACTTTGCCACCCTGACTCTGTGTTGCCACTGTTCACAGATTTCATCATACTGTGCCAATGTTGGTTTTGGTTGTGCATTTTCTTTTGTTGAATCGCAGCATCCATAGATACCTTTGGTCGGCCAGTATACTTTGCATCATACTGCAGCTGGAACTCTTTTGTAAATTCCATCAAGGCCGTCAAAGTATCTTCATGATGTTCATTGGGATCTAGGAAGAGTGTCATAGATCAGGTTTCATTTTCAATCACTGATATGTAAAGGTGTGGCAAAGTCCTTCACTGACAACTTCCTATAGAGTGTTTATTCTTGCCGCCAATATTATAAAGTGTCTCAGTAAGTAATAACCCAATCAATATTTCTATATACCTAAACAGAAATAAGAAATAAGAAATATTTTTCCACTGACCCAATAACTGCTGCTATGTCAATGTTGCTCAGAATGCTACAACAACCTATGGCCATGCAGGAACAAATGGTGATTCTTATGTTACAAGTGCTCCCAAATTTAGCATCATCATCAAATCCACCAATGGACCAACATTGATGTTATAAACCTAACCAGCCAACAATTTGTGTTGATATTACTGACACCAAGTGGATCATTTTTATCTACGCATGCTAAGCAGTACAAGCAAATGACCAAATTAACCAATATACAGTAGATTTGGAATGAATTAAGAACTCTCTGTGGCTCTACCATCAATAAAATGTAACACTGGCTCAGTTACTCTGAAGATAGCAACAGAAGATGAACGCTTACCCCACATCTAATTTGCAGCTGTCAATACCATACACGCAAAAGTATGCTGAAAACAATTCTTTCCATGCATTAGAGTGATGGCAAAACTGCCACTTGCTTTATTTCTCATCTGAAATCACCAGCAATGCTTTGTAACTTTGATTTTGCAAATCATAATGATACAACATCTTATTGTGAAAAGAAGACCATGCCCCAAGTAATAGCTGGACATCTCATTCCACTAAAACCAAATACTTTGTGAAATGGCAACAATAGTCTCACTGCAATAGATGACCAGAAGGTTGCTAGTTCTTGAATCAACTGCTCAAGCAATAGAACATTTTAAACTAAAGTGCTCTTCATCAGAGATAGAACCAATTAGCTTGAAATACAAGCGCAACTAGCCCGTGGACAATGCAAAGATGACACACTCATTTCAGAGGAGCTTGCACCAATGCCCACAGCCCAAATTGAAATGTCATTTAACACCAATGCCCACTGCAAGGTAGGTAAGCATATCCCAACAACTACAAAAATTATTCAATGCCAAGAAATTGCAGACATGGGAGCCTAAACGTCTACTGCAGGAGTTTAACTTCTGTCTACAAGAAAAACTTTAGAAGCGACCATCTTATTATAATGCAACAGCACAGGTGCTTTACTGACCAATATTAGAAGTAAGCCCACCACAATCACTGAAATCCTTTATGTCACAATGTAAATGAATTATCACACTCATCCATAAGAAGCTACATACTATGCCTCCTAAGTTTCCTGTCCACCCCACAGATAGCCATATCAATGGTAGCCACCTTACTGGTATACCAGGCTGATCAACAGACAAATGTAAATGTCCTTGCCCACTTATTACCAGCAGAAATTTTCATTATGCACCAATGGAAGGTGAGATCCTTGCACTCCTCATTCCATTCGAATCCTGCAAATTGTTTACCATGGGGTGGCCTAATCTAATGAAATTTCTTGACACCAAACATAATTGTTCGTGCTTCTTTTTCTAACTGCATAAGCTTTCTTGTGCGTCCCAAAACTTGGTGCAGCATAGACTACTGGCCGTTTAGTGTCTCCGTAAATCTGAATAAGCGCTGCACCCATTCCATATGGTGAAGCATCTGCCACTAATTATAGTGGTAACTTTGGATCGTAATGCACTAACTGTAATTCTAAAGTGATTGTTCCCCTCACTTCCTAAAAAGCTTCCTTGCATTTCAGAGTCCATTTCCAAGGAACCCTGCCTAGTAATTCATTCAATGGATGAATCATCGTAGATACATTTAATAAAAATTGATCATGAAAGTTGACCATGCCTAGCCATGAACGAAGTTCGATGACATTCCTCAGCTCTGGCGCGTTGCGTATGGCTTGTGCCTTGACCTGCGTATGTTGAATACAATTCTTTGAAAGTCGTCGACCCATATATACTGCATCGTCCTTCATAAACATGCATTTCTCTGCTTTAACCCGTACGCCATATTGGTCAAATTTCTGAAATAATGCATTTTATTTTTAAGTGTTCGTCATCATTTTGGTCTGTGACTAAAATATCGTCCATTATCCCACATACTCCGTTCAGTCCGTTCAACAATTGATCCGTAAAACGTTGCCATATTGCGGGCGCGCTGCTGACCCCAAATGCAAGTCTCGTATATTAAAATAATCCAGTGCGGGTGTTGATTGTGACTTCTTCTGTGAAGATTCGTCTAACAACATTTGTTGATATGCGGATCGTAAGTTTATTTTAGAGTACTTCTCATCATTGGATAGTTTTGTAAAAACTTCATCCGGTGTGGGAATTAGGTATTGATGGGTGTTAATACATTTATTCACTGTCACTTTTTAATCACCACATAACCGTACTGAACCATCTGGTTTGGGAATGCATACTAATGGCATAGCCCAATCACTAAAATTCACTCGTTTGATGATTTTTTCAGTTTCTAAACGATCAAGTTCTTTCTCCACTGTATTGCCTAGTGCATAAGACACAGGTCTTGCCATGAGAAATTTTGCCTGGAAATTTTCCTTTATATGTAGTTTTGCTGTGACTCCTTATATCGAGCCTAGTACTTTGAAAACATTTGGAAATTTCTACTTATACTGTTTCAGTAAGCTATCATTTTCTTGCACGGTGTTGACTGTTGTCATTAGGTTGTGGCAATAAGCATTCCAAACTAGTCAACTAGTTTAGACATTCATGAATGACCCAATAATGATGGTGCACACTTCAGTGCGCGTATTACTGTCATTGGTAATGTTATTTCTTGTCCATTATTGTATCAATAAAAATTTCACCTTTTACTTTTAGTCTATAAGCTGTATATACATGTAGACATTTTTTAGTTGTTTCCAGTTCAAAGTATGGGAAATATTTCTGATAATCCTTGTAATTAATCACCGATGTCGAAGCTCAAGTGTTCATTCCCATTTTTTATTTCTTCCTTCCAATTTGACTGGCACCTGAACGGCCGGCATATGTGGAGCTTTAGAGGTTGTTGTAAATACCGATTCTAATATATCTGTGTCGTCCATCTACACGAGTAGGGGTGTAATTATGTTTCACCGGCCCCTCGGCTTTACATTCAGACTGCAAATGTCACACTTTACCACACTTAAAGCATGTTGCATTCTTTTGTCGACAGTTATGTTTGGTGTGGTTTGTCCACCCACATCTGTCACATTTATGCATACTAGAAATTTGCCTTAAAATGCTGCTTAGGGTTTAAACTGCTTGGCCTTTGTTTGTGCTATAGGGTTTAGCTCTACCTTGTTTACTGGCCCTGCACTCGTGTCACTTCTTATATGTTTTGTGTCCTTTTCAACAGTTTCGTGCGCTTGGGCGTGCGTGATTGCTTCATGAAGAGAAAAATTCTTTGTCAACAACCTTTTTTTAATGTTTTTCGAACCTAAGCCACATTTAAATCTGTCTTTTATATTATCCTCCAAAGTACCATCATTAAAATCGCACGTGGGCCCCATTTTCCCAAGTTCACTCACATAGTCTGTAATTGACTGTCCAGGTTTCTGTGATGTCGTATGGAACTTATATCTCTCCGCTACTGCTACTTTAGTTAGGTTATAGTGTAGTTTGACCAGATCGATAACCTCTTCATACCGTTTTCTCTGTCCAAAAAAAGTTAGATTTCTCAAAATTTGGTATGTATCACCTCCTATTGATCTCACTAAGACCTCCCTCTTCTTTTCATCATCCTCGATATCATAGGATACTAGGTACTGTTCTGGTCTTTCTAAATACGCCTCAATGACACCCGACGTTCCAGTAAATTCTTCGAAAGTTTGCTGTGCCGGCATTATTCAGTCGATCTCGTAGGCTGTTTTATTTCGAAGCGTCGACTTCTCTCCTCCGTAATTGCTGTAATCGCCGTCGTACCTTTTCATTATTTTCGTCTACTGATGCTAGACAACTTGCTTTGTTTTACCACATATCCCGTCCTCGTCACCAATGTCACGTTTTTCTATTAAAATGTGNCTGCACTCGTGTCACTTCTTATATGTTTTGTGTCCTTTTCAACAGTTTCGTGCGCTTGGGCGTGCGTGATTGCTTCATGAAGAGAAAAATTCTTTGTCAACAACCTTTTTTTAATGTTTTTCGAACCTAAGCCACATTTAAATCTGTCTTTTATATTATCCTCCAAAGTACCATCATTAAAATCGCACGTGGGCCCCATTTTCCCAAGTTCACTCACATAGTCTGTAATTGACTGTCCAGGTTTCTGTGATGTCGTATGGAACTTATATCTCTCCGCTACTGCTACTTTAGTTAGGTTATAGTGTAGTTTGACCAGATCGATAACCTCTTCATACCGTTTTCTCTGTCCAAAAAAAGTTAGATTTCTCAAAATTTGGTATGTATCACCTCCTATTGATCTCACTAAGACCTCCCTCTTCTTTTCATCATCCTCGATATCATAGGATACTAGGTACTGTTCTGGTCTTTCTAAATACGCCTCAATGACACCCGACGTTCCAGTAAATTCTTCGAAAGTTTGCTGTGCCGGCATTATTCAGTCGATCTCGTAGGCTGTTTTATTTCGAAGCGTCGACTTCTCTCCTCCGTAATTGCTGTAATCGCCGTCGTACCTTTTCATTATTTTCGTCTACTGATGCTAGACAACTTGCTTTGTTTTACCACATATCCCGTCCTCGTCACCAATGTCACGTTTTTATATTAAAATGTGAGTGAAATAAAACAAACCTAAGAGTGAACCAAATAGCATCTATTATGAATGAGAAGTCAAGATATGACGCCATACATATCATTATCGTTGTAAAACAAATCTCGCGAGACTACGAATAGTAATAGTAAATTAGGTAAACAAATACACTACACCTGGTACTAGCAACAAAGGAGCCAATTTCATGTATCAATTACCTCCCCTATCTTCACACTTAAATAATTCAAATACAGATATTGAAAGTGCTGTTTTAGTGGCTGTTCACATACAATTCTATAACCATTTATCACGTGGTAATATCTCCCTGCAATCGTAACCGATCTCAATTACCAAGAATCGAGGTGCATGAAAGAACATGGATTTTCTGATCATAAAGCCAACCTATCGCCATACCTTAAGGAATTCTGGAACATGATGGAAGATTTATATTGCACCAGTAATCTGCTTTTTCTTAAAGGACGTGTTCTCCAGCCTTTGCTGGCATATGCTTGACCAACTTCACATTGGACAGAAGGATGTTAACTCCATGAAGGCTATTACCCAGGGATGGTTCTTTTGGTTGAGAATGGGATTTGAGATACAAAATCACTGATACCAATATCACTAATGCAATTAAGTCACCCCATCTGACTGGAAGGGTACACCAGAAGAAACATGCTTTCCTGTTCATGAAGTTCAACACACTGTGGGTGATTTACTCCAAATGGCAGGTTATACATGTATTGTTTATGCTGATCCTTTCTGGCTGGACTGAAGTTGCCTCCACCTAACCAAATGTATTAGTTGCATCAATCATCTCAAATTGTCAGAGATATTTTAGCTGTCTTTAAAGAGATTGCAACAGATGGTGGTGAACTGTTTAACACATATGAAGTCCACACATTTCTACAGCCATGAAGTGTATTGCATCCCAAGTCATTTATAAGCTACCCTTAAAGCAACTGACATGCTGAAGCTGCAGTCAAGGTCACCAAATGTATACTTACCACCAAGATTAGCCTACCTGGGTCACAAGGCACAAATGAAGTTGAACTGGCCTTATTTCCTCACTGAGACACACCAGATATTGGCGTTTCACCTGTCAGACTTTTAATTGGAGATACATTGAGTGATCACTTACCACCAACAACATGTTTCTGTAAACAACGGCTGGATTTCAAATATGTTATAATCACCAATAGCGGGTATTGGTAGATAGAAGTCACCATTCAAGATTAAAGAACAGACAATTTCGTTGTAAAATACCAGATAAAAGTTGAAATATAATGCCTGGCGATGTACCAACACGCCATGTGACCCATTATCAACTACTATCACTTCTAAAGCTCCCAAAGTCATCACCCAGATACCCTGACACCTACCATGTATAACACCAGAACCAATGATAGCACATTCCAAAGTCCACACCCATTAGAAGACGTCTCAAATCCTGCCTCGTCTATTAAACAAGCAATAATAGAACCTAAACAACCTTAAATCTTTTGATCAACATGCCTGAGAAAGATGCCTCCCCACTTTAAAGACTGCATCATTTCATAAAGAATAGTTAACATTAATAGCATTAATTTCCCCCTTTCCTTTCAGTTTTTGTTTGTTAACAAAAAAACCCATGTGTAACCATAGTTTTGTAATACAGTTCATGACTTAGCTGCCTTAGTTGTTTGTATGCTCCATATTTTAAGAATAAGGAACAGAGACATAAAAAATGTTAGTCAAAGACACATAACAGAAACTGTTCATTGTTTATTTAATATTTATTGAATATTATACAGTCACTAGCAGAATTGCGAATGTATTCATAACATCAATATTATTTCTCACATTTAGTTTATTTTTCAGAATTACCCAAATTCTCTAATAGCTTTCTTTTCTTATTTATTATTAGTAGTATCACTATTTCATTTTTTGTGTTGGTGTCGATTGTAACTGCCAGTTTTTTTATATCAAACTTCACCTGAAAGCCTATGATAACAAGATCATCCTAGTGTCTTCACTGGTTTATAGCAATAAAGTTACAGATTATACTGATTATTCCAAGCAGGCATGTTGTTCAATGCCTAGGTTCAATGCCTACAGTCTTCTGATATGCTCCTTGAACATCTTATTCAGAAGGTGGAGCTTGAAAACAGTGTTCTCACAAAAAAGATGAAAGAAAAACAGGTAAAAAAAGACAGAGAATATTAAATCTTGTCAGCGTAAAAAGATCGTTATGCATTAAGACAGAAGCAATTTTTTGAGAAGTTTATGTCTGTAACTTGTGGCGTACTGTAATTGCCAAAAGACTCATGTATCGTGGCATCTCAATAAAAGAAGATGATATATTCTGTGAATGCAATAAGTCATAGTCAGAACAAAACACGTTTTTGAGAAGTTTATGTCTGTAACTTGTGGCGTACAGTAATTGCCAAAAGACTCATGTATCGTGGCACCTCAATAAAAGAAGATGATCTATTCTGTGAA
>RDPX01000014.1:2474822-2497714 GCA_003991215.1 Morbakka virulenta | reverse complement strand
TGTAATATGGGCGGGGGCAAACCACAGACAGACAAATAGTTTTTTATACATTCTGGTGTGTTTTTTATGTGATTAAGACATCCACTTTGTATTTATTGTGTATAAAATACTATTTTCTCTCATATAATATATAACAGAAAAGCAGAATTTTAAATATATTTTTATGTATATATTAAATTTTATATATATATATATATATATATATATATATATATATATATATATATATATATATATATATATATATGTATATATATATATAGTATTAGAGTGTAACACTCAGAGTCAAAGATGGTATAAACTAAATTAATTACCATGAGGAAACGACACATACATAAACAAGCAGCAGGACCATACGAAAGACAACAAACTCACACACACATATACACACATATATATATATATATAGATCCATGTATTTATAATAGAGAGTGCTTAATTTTCTTAAAAAAGCAGACCCAAAATAGCAATTTTTAAAAAAAATAACTACAATTCTTGTGTAGCCAAAACTTTTTTGTTTTTAATGATCAAAAGATTACATTTGTATTTTTACACATTTTCCAGTGTTGTACAATGAAGATCCTATGCTGGTACTTGTAGTTACCATTACCAATGTTTTTTCAATCATTTAAAACCATTTATTACTTCTTGACCTCTTAATTTAACTAACTTGTCTTTAAAATCGGTATTGTCAAAAATGAAAGCTTTGTTGAAGTACAGTTACTTGCCACAATCACGACCTTTGCTTTTTATTTTAGGTTTACCTGTATATGTATATTGGACTTGTAAGCTGTATGGTTCTTTTGATAATGTTTTGTCATTCACGACCGCAGTTTTTTTCAAGTCATTGGCATTTTTATCGTATTGCGTTATACTGTACCCTAGTACTTTTTGGTCTTCTACCGGCTTTTCACTGGCTTGTGCTTATGGGTGGATCAAGAAACTTGTTAGTGCAGGTAAAACGTTAAACATATTTTAAATACATATAACACATAGTTCTCATGCTTTAATCGTTACTAGGTCGTGTTCAACTAATTCTGTTTATGTGTGTATTCATGCAGCCTGATGAGCAGCCATTGAAATATGGTGCCTGTGAAAGCTTGGTGCTGTCAAAACTGGGCTGTGTAAATCGCATCAAAGCTCGTGATAGCAATGCAAAGCAATCTAGTTATACTAACTTTCCTCCCTTATATTACAAAAAATCAAGGAATTTGTATATCTGCGTATAACTTTGCCACATAAAAATCTATATTATTTATAACACTATTAATTGAAGTTGTACCTTCAGTTTCAGAAATGCCCGAATATGCAGAAACCGTTAGGCTTAACAGCATGGATACATAATAAATAATGAAGGAGGAATTTTAATCCTAGTTTTGGCAAGGATAATGCAGGAAGCCGAACAAATTGGCCTTAAGTGTATTGTGTTCTCCATGTAGTGTATACCACTGCTATTTCGAAAAAAGCAAGTTACCTAACTAGGTGACAAGGTAATTAACAAGGTGAATGTATTCAAAATGAANGTTGGTGTCGATTGTAACTGCCAGTTTTTTTATATCAAACTTCACCTGAAAGCCTATGATAACAAGATCATCCTAGTGTCTTCACTGGTTTATAGCAATAAAGTTACAGATTATACTGACTATTCCAAGCAGGCATGTTGTTCAATGCCTAGGTTCAATGCCTACAGTCTTCTGATATGCTCCTTGAACATCTTATTCAGAAGGTGGAGCTTGAAAACAGTGTTCTCACAAAAAAGATGAAAGAAAAACAGGTAAAAAAAGACAGAGAATATTAAATCTTGTCAGCGTAAAAAGATCGTTATGCATTAAGACAGAAGCAATTTTTTGAGAAGTTTATGTCTGTAACTTGTGGCGTACTGTAATTGCCAAAAGACTCATGTATCGTGGCATCTCAATAAAAGAAGATGATATATTCTGTGAATGCAATAAGTCATAGTCAGAACGAAACACGTTTTTGAGACCTTTATGTCTGTAACTTGTGGCGTACAGTAATTGCCAAAAGACTCATGTATCGTGGCACCTCAATAAAAGAATATGATCTATTCTGTGGATGCAATAAGTCATAGTCAGAACGTTTATATTTGATAGCAAATGTGTATTTTTATGTTGTTTTAGGCATGTCTCATACTCTCAACAGGATTTCACATTTTTAACTGTCATTCCTGTACAACATATCATAGATGGCTTGCATATGATCTTGGAGGAGTTTGTGCTAGCTTATACAGTTGCTACGTACCATCTATCTATTACGGGTTTTATTGTCACAAGGTAAAGCACATTTGCAATTTTTGAATACTGATTTCTGACATTTCGAAACATCTTTCATGCTGCTAAATGCTTAAGTCTTAAACAGTAATGTATGGTTGAATTGTTAGCAACAAGCAATATTTTTTTGCACATGTACAATGTGTGAGTAGGTCTGCATTTGTTAATGGTATGGCATTTAGTCCACCAGCAGCCTGATACCAAAATTCTTAATTTATGTATTCCTTTGTTTTAGAGTGAGGAATTTTAAGATTTTGTTTGCCTATTTTTGGGTTGACATTAATGGACGTACAAAATTAAATGTATAAAATATGAGTAGTAATATAAATAATATGGAATGTAATTATTAAATATGATTAGGATTTAATCTTAAAGGTCCCCATTGACAACAAATTTATAATTCCTTAGTTTATTAGGATTCAGTATTTAATAGTAATTTGAGAGGAGCCGTGGCATAATGGTTTGTGCAGTTTCACAATAACGAGGACAATTTAGAACTTTACAAAGGAGAAAGCCATTGGTTGGCGTCAGGAAGGGCATCCGGTCAAGAAATTCCTCACTGCCAAAACATAGTCCCTCTGAGGAGCACCATCTGTGCCCTAGTTTCTGCGCAAACATGACGTTAAAACTAAAAAAATTCATTAATTAGGATTCAAAAGGAGAACAAATTAAAATTTGATGTTAAATGTATTCATTTTCTCAACAAGGTTAATATTTGTTAATATAAGTGGAAGTTCAAAAGAAGAAAGACACCAAATGTTGGATGTACAATTGATATGATATCGTATTACTTTGAGAAACATTAGAATTTTGGAAGAGTGTTTTGAAAAATTTAAAAGAAGTAATGAATTCAATTCTGATACATAGCTAATTGGAGCCAAACATCTGGTTATTCGAAATTCATAAAAGTATAACAAAGTTTTATTAAAATCAGTAATTTAAGTCTAAATTTTGGTTTTAAAAATTACTTAGTGAATCGTACTCTGGCCCACACACCATGACGTATTACACTTGAGTGTAATGTTTAACTGGCATTACCACGTGACTTCTCATCCTAGATCGTTTTTTATTAGAGAGCTAAACGTTGGTTGCCCTTGATTACATTCATGAGATTTTTTTTACCCTCCTGAGGATGTTTAACTGGAAAGCACACCTTTATATCATATTCTATATTACATTTTCATACACGAGAATAGCCATTGACACTGAATATATTAATATCAATGGCGATTGACTAGGTAAAGTCCACCTTTGAAAATTTTATTTCTTTCTATTTTTAATTGTAAATATAAATTGTGGTTTTTAAAAAATTAACACTGGTTCTTAATTTCAATAGAATTATGACAGCTTTTTAACCGCCAAAACCCAGTGATTTGAATCGCTGTTTAAAGTCGTTTGATAATATGTATGTATGGACATCTATGTGCAATGTGCAGGTGCAACCACCAGACAGACACAGAATTTTTTATCCAATTTCGGGTGTTATTAGTATGATATTAAGACTTCCATTGTCGATTTAGTGTTGATAATAGACTAATTTCCCTCATAATATTTATTACTGAAGACCAGCATTGCAAATATTTTTATGTTTATATATTAAGTTTTATATATATATATATATATATGTATATATATATAGTATTAGAGTGTAACACTCAGAGTCAAAGATGGTATAAACTAAATTAATTACCATGAGGAAACGACACATACATAAACAAGCAGCAGGACCATACGAAAGACAACAAACTCACACACACATATACACACATATATATATATATATAGATCCATGTATTTATAATAGAGAGTGCTTAATTTTCTTAAAAAAGCAGACCCAAAATAGCAATTTTTTAAAAAAATAACTACAATTCTTGTGTAGCCAAAACTTTTTTGTTTTTAATGATCAAAAGATTACATTTGTATTTTTACACATTTTCCAGTGTTGTACAATGAAGATCCTATGCTGGTACTTGTAGTTACCATTACCAATGTTTTTTCAATCATTTAAAACCATTTATTACTTCTTGACCTCTTAATTTAACTAACTTGTCTTTAAAATCGGTATTGTCAAAAATGAAAGCTTTGTTGAAGTACAGTTACTTGCCACAATCACGACCTTTGCTTTTTATTTTAGGTTTACCTGTATATGTATATTGGACTTGTAAGCTGTATGGTTCTTTTGATAATGTTTTGTCATTCACGACCGCAGTTTTTTTCAAGTCATTGGCATTTTTATCGTATTGCGTTATACTGTACCCTAGTACTTTTTGGTCTTCTACCGGCTTTTCACTGGCTTGTGCTTATGGGTGGATCAAGAAACTTGTTAGTGCAGGTAAAACGTTAAACATATTTTAAATACATATAACACATAGTTCTCATGCTTTAATCGTTACTAGGTCGTGTTCAACTAATTCTGTTTATGTGTGTATTCATGCAGCCTGATGAGCAGCCATTGAAATATGGTGCCTGTGAAAGCTTGGTGCTGTCAAAACTGGGCTGTGTAAATCGCATCAAAGCTCGTGATAGCAATGCAAAGCAATCTAGTTATACTAACTTTCCTCCCTTATATTACAAAAAATCAAGGAATTTGTATATCTGCGTATAACTTTGCCACATAAAAATCTATATTATTTATAACACTATTAATTGAAGTTGTACCTTCAGTTTCAGAAATGCCCGAATATGCAGAAACCGTTAGGCTTAACAGCATGGATACATAATAAATAATGAAGGAGGAATTTTAATCCTAGTTTTGGCAAGGATAATGCAGGAAGCCGAACAAATTGGCCTTAAGTGTATTGTGTTCTCCATGTAGTGTATACCACTGCTATTTCGAAAAAAGCAAGTTACCTAACTAGGTGACAAGGTAATTAACAAGGTGAATGTATTCAAAATGAAAAATTAGGGGAAAATTGAATTAGAATTTTTGAACTTTTAGCTAGTACTTGTTTCGGGTAATAATCATTAGTAATAATCATTAGTAATAATCATCATTATTTCTTCATATTTAAAGAGGGAATTTTTTATGTTTACTTAAAAGTTGGCATTTGTGATAGCTATTGTTTTTAGTAAGATTCAATTAAAGATTTTTAAGCCACAGAAATTCAAAGCTGTTTTGCTACTGCTTCTTTATTACAGCGACATTTTCAAAATATTGACTGGACATTTTAATGCTTTTTACCAAAAATGGCTGGCTTTAATTCCCATCTGTTATTCTTCATAAACCATATTGCTATTACATTAACACCTTGTTTGCGCGTCGAGCAAGAGGTAACTTGCAAAGACAACTTGTTATTTAGTACGCTATTTCCTACATAATCCCACATGCAACGATTCTGAATTACTAGAAGGCAAGCTTAATCACCAATAAAAAGGAATATAATTGAAAACGTCTGATTGATCTCCTGGCACCCCACCTAAGACCACGAGGCGAACAGCATGCCAATAGGTCCAATAGGTCTCGATGCAAACACAACTAAGTATGGCTTGTACATAGGGAGTTGTGGTTAATAGCCAATAGGCCAATAGGTCCAATAGGTCTCGATGCAAACACAACTAAGTATGGCTTGTACATAGGGAGTTGTGGTTAAATATCACACACCTGTATTAAATATAAATTTCACTAGAAGGTTTACGATTATTGTGCTGGAAAATATTTTCATTGCTTTTGCTTTCAGGAAACATACTTTGAAATAAATGAAATTATGTTTATTTTCATTGAAATCTTTTTCGCTGATACTTTACTGGACTAAGTCGTCAGAATGACGTAACACAAGTCAAGCTGCATTTTTTCAATTTAGAAAATATAAACAGGACCGAAGTCATTCTGGCACTTTTTGTGATCGGCCACTACGAAATGTTTATTTAACTTTTAGTGTCATACTTATGATAATTTTGAAAATACAGGCTTCTGAAAGAAGAAGCATGTTGATAACACTGACTAATGAAATCCATGCACATATCTTTATTTAATTTGAAATAACATGACTTTCAAGAAATATGCCGCCTGGTCTGGCGCCATGATGAAACTAAGCGGAAACAGTAATTCCACGTTAGAGTGGGGTGACTGATACCATTACGTTTAGCTCTCTATATTGCAAATGTATTTTATTGATTTTTAACTTGAAATACGCTGCAGAATTTGAAATGATTATGGTAAATGATACTTCGCCTTTTTTTCCCTCGTTTTCAGTTATTCTTTCCCAAACTAATTATCATGTATGGACTTGGCCTTTCAGCACTCTTGTTCTATATTACCAAGTTTCCAGAAAGGTTCTTTCCAGGTAATGCTTGTTTATATTTCATTTTAATTCTTCTTTCTTTCGTACTTTTACAAAATTGCTTGGCTCGAAACCCCTATCACACCCAAAGACATATTTTTTGTACCTTAATTACCTTTGATCCAGTTTTCTTGCTCAGCCCTCTGTTTTTAGCTGTTAAATACTCTTATACTGGGATAAATGAAAATAGGTTTGGAATTGTTTTTGCCAGAAAGTTACTAGCTAGAATTAAAAAAAAGGTTTCTAACACAGCGATGAAACTACCAATGGTTTTGGGACTTGAAACAGTGTTGGCAAAGAAGCAGGAAGTAGAGATGGGAGCAGCTCTAGGACCTGAAGAGGACGGACGAGATTTAATATGAGTACGTAAGGTTTACGCCACATCTTGGACCGCAAGAGGGAAAATTAAAAGAGGCTAGGGTAAGTTGGTTTGGGCATGTTATACGAAAAGAGTATGTGCGAAGAACAGTGTTCGAGATTATTCTTTTAGGGTAAAGGTGGAAAAGAAGGTTAAAGCGGAGTTTTGTTGACACTGTGAAGAAAGGAAAAGGGTGTAACGGAAAGTGTTAAAGAAACAAAACGGAGACGCTTCTATTGCATACGGATCGCTTTTACTCCTCTCATATGGGGTGGGTTTGAGCCCCTTCTAAGACAGGATGACATTTTGACATTTTGATCTGTTGCTTTCGATACTGATGGTAATACACCTATACCGTAGAGCATCATTGATCACATCATTCCACCTCAACATTGATCTTCCACGTTGAGTAGGTCCCTCAACGCTGAAACGCATAATTCTCTTTGCCCATTTATTGCCTTCTTGTCAGTATAGGTGCAGAGCAACGGCCAATTCCATCGAAGTATCTCTTCAATATGATGTATATAAAGCTTTATCTTAATTTTTCGCCAACTTCATTTCAGTATATTCAGGGAGAAAATTGTAATTAAACACTATTGCTGTGTATTCCTTTATATCTGAAATTTTATAACAGGTCAGGTGGGATAATTTCATAACATCCGAATTACCACTTACAAAAATAAGAGAATAACTTTCATAACCACTTGTATTACAGGTCAGGTGGGATAATTTCATAACATCCGAATTACCACTTACAAAAATAAGAGAATAACTTTCATAACCACTTGTATTTGAAAAAAAACCCACTATCCTTCCCCGCATCATCATAACAGTCGACTTCGTGATCACCATTTCCTTTTAAAAACATTTTTCCTCTCTGCAAAGCACCTCCTTTGGAGCATTCTGCTGTTGTTATTGTTGTTAGTGATGGTGATAATAAGTTTAAAGGCACGCACGGTATTGCGTTTAAAAAGATTTTGTGCACTGTTTTCATTGGCGTTTGTTTTTATGTTTGAAAGGTTCAAACACTACGTCAGAAATCTTAAGCTGCTTCGCAGATTGGCCCACAGTTGTTTTTATTGTTTCCCTTTCTTGTTGGTTGCGTTGTTGGCGAAACAAAGGTCCAAAGTACTGTGCAATATCGCATTGCAAAATGTTACTATATGTTTCAAAACTTCTTTGAACAGTTTGTTAGTGTTTTTTTGTATTTTCAAAAGAGACATGCACGTTGTCAGAAGGAATCAATGACGATACGGCTTTTGTATGATTTCACATTTATTTACATTTTATCAGATGCCATAAGGGATATTGCATAGTACTGGTTTGTTGACTTTCATAGTACTTTCCTTCTTTTAAGTTGCTTCTCTGTGAGTAGATATAAATCGTTAATCTCTTTTCAGTATATCTATCTCAGTGTGGTAACTTTGAAAATGGTAATTAAAGGCCATTTTCGTTTTCCGGTTTTATTATACTCGCGATAACCTTACTCTCCTTGATTTAATAGAACTAAATCGAAAATGTCTCAGAACAAATAGCAGAAACTTGAGAGGACCGGAAATTTGTTAAACAATAATCAGCCAATATATTTTCAGTGTAAATTTGAAACTAAGCAGAATAAGTTCATAACCACACCACATCTGGCCCTCAGAATTTTGGAGGCTGAAAGGAATCTTTTAAACCTGCACACTAATTTTCAGTATGGGCCCTACAGTTTTTAGAGAGGTACTCATAAAATCTGTTCTTAAAAACGTCAGTTGCTCGTAGCAAGTGTACATGCAAGCTGCTCTTTAACACTAGTTCGTGTCTTTTTTATTTTTGTTACGACCTTTTATTTCATATCATGACATCCTATTTTTATTCCACAAAAGTTAGGGTTTCTTTTCTGTATGACTCCTTAAATAATCCACAATTCTTGTGGTGGAAGTAATCGTTTATATTATTCACCCGAAGATAATGATTTCCGTTTCAATTAGACTTGACTGATGTTTTGTCATGCATCTCGTGAATCTTACACGAAAAAAGCATCGAGCTCTAGATTCAGTCGCTCACCCTTGTTATTCCGAAGCCACTAGAATCCAGTCAAAACATAAAAAATAACAGTCATTGTAATGAACTGAGGTAAACCGTCAGAGCCCGTTTCCCGTGATCCAAACTGATCGTGGTGGGGTTTTATTTGTCACTCATTTTTATTTATTTGTGTAATGTAATGTTAGTTTGTAATTGGTCTTTGCCCACATAGCACTTGCGGGAAATTTTCTTTCACCTTTCTCCATAAACAGTGTATTCTGATTTTTTCTGCGTGGTACTTAGTACAGCTCTGTACTTTTTAGCGCTATTCACAAATTTCCGTTCAGAATCTGGGTACAACAGTTTTTAACCATATTTTTTACTTAAAAATTTTTTTTTAAATTTTACTCATTCTGTTCATCCGTTCATATTCAAAATAAATATATCTAAATATTATTTAGATATAAATAATTTGTTTATGTCTAGAGTAAATATGCACCTTGACGTTGACTGGAAACATTTCTTTGTATAATACTAAGTGGAGATAAAATTTAAGAAATATATAGAAAGCTATTTGTTTTATTACTTACCATCGCTTTCTTTAATTTTTAAGCCTTTGTGCAAGACTATTCTCGGTTGATTTGGTTTGGGTGATATGTTTGGGTGACATGATGATTGAAACCAAATTCACAACCCAAAACCTTAATTTTTTCTCATTCTTCCTCGGTCGCTTGTCGGATTTCACATGTTCTGCCCTTTCCAACTCTTACAACAAATACTTAGCAGTCTTCATGACTTCATAGTTTATGGTATTGTACAAATAACCAGTACTAAAAACAAAGAAGTCAATTTTTTTGTTTTTTTGTTTTATGTATATGTATGTATATATGTATGTACATGTATATATGTATATATATATGTATGTATATATGTATATATATATGTATGTATATATGTATATATATGTATGTATATATGTATATATATGTATGTATATTTGTATATATATGTATATATATATGTATGTATATATGTATGTATACTTGTATGCAGGTATGTATAAATGTTTTATTAGCCTACCCTTTTATTTATCTTTTAGGGGGGTCGCAATTTTGAAGAACAGAATGATTGACGGGCTTATACTTTTCATTTTTTCAGTATAATCTTTTCCATAATTTTCGATTTTGTTGCTATTTATTTTAACTCTATGCACACTAGGTGGTGTTTGTTTCTTTTTAGGTTATTTTGACTACATTGGAGCTAGTCATCAATGGTGGCATTTCCTTATCCTGTTGGCTTTTCAATGGTGGCATAAGTCTGGAATAGAATTATTGAAATTCAGGCTAAAATATGGTTGTAAATATTAATCATCACCTCGTAGATATATATATATAACAGAATAAAAGCTCAGTTCTTAATATTTATTTGAAGTTACAATATTTAGGGTGCTGAGCATTAACTTTTTATAAGAAGTGGTAACTTTTTTTATTATAATTTCAAGATGATTTATTACTAAAACTAAGGAATAAAATCTCGAAGGTTTTTTCCTATCTTATGGAGGAAGGTGACTAGAAATCAAAACTTTTGTTGGGAGTTTGTTTCTTGGCATTAGTGTTTTTTCTGCTTTGACATTGTCAAAATTTATTTATTACAAGGTATTTTGTATTTTCACTCCAAGTGGAGTCCTCTTGTCTGTTTTTCTTATTCATTGGAAACGAAAATGACAAATTTTTGTGTTTTGATTGCGGAAGAAAAATCATAAAACACTGTCAATGTATGAAAGTTGTGACTCAGTAGTGAATATTAGCGTATATTCAGTGTTTATTTTTATATCCAATAAGGAATAAAAACAATTTTTAGGTTTGATTAGTTTGTTTTTTCAGTACTTCGTTACTTGCTCATTTGCAGTTTGAAAAGGCAAAATCCTCCTATGTATTATGTATTTAGTATTTGACCATACACACAAATACTTATAAAAAGAGATAGATAGATAGATAGAGATACATACATACATACATACATACATACATACATACATACATACATACATACATACATACATACAGACAGACAGACAGACAGACAGAAACAAACTGACAGGGACAGACAAATAAAACAGACAGAAACAGAGAAAGACACACAAAGAAAAAACAGAGGAAGAGATGCATACAGAGCGAAAAACAAAGAAAGAAAGGCATACAAAGATAAAGAAGGGATCAATTATGAATTCTTTTTTCCAACAAACCTAGTTTATTCTCCTTTAACCATAAAATATGGCTTTTTAGCACTTGACCACACATACGCGCGCAGACACACACACACAATTAGCTTTCATGTTCGTTTTTGCCACCATTTTTGTTTAGCCTGAAGTTTTATAGGAACTGTGTTGCAGAATATGGTTAAGATGGTCACACTGATTTTGTATTTTTGGTTATTACGACAGATATTGTGGAATATTAAACTGATCCTGTATTTTATTCTATTGCCTTACTTAACACCACTAAATGTTAGCAGTAAACTACGTTCGATTTTTTTGTGCCTCCAAAGGACTTTGGCTATTAGGACTGAATGTGATATTTGAGTTTTACATTTAACATTTGTGTGAATGCTTTCAGGCTTGTTGTTTGCAATAAATAATTTGACACTTAAGTACCAAGCATTTGTAATAGCGAATGACTGTTGGCCCAGAAAGTCCCAGTAAGAAAGATATCAAAAAATAATTGCGATAGTAAATTTTACACGATGTTTGTCAAGGTTTTCGCACTGTGAAAGACCCTACTGGCGCATGACTTAGGTTTGTCAGCATTGTACAGATCTTTGCAAAGGGGATAAGTTATTTTCTCAATAGGTGTTTTTTATTAGACCGTGTTGGTTTTGCATTCTGTTCATGTATAAGGTCCAGATCTATTGATCTGGCTTTGTCCAATTTGACTGTCATTTAAGGCATGACAACGAACCCGCGTAACGTTTTAGATTTAACTGTCGTTTTATTAAAAAGGCAAGGAAGGTGATAATTGACGCAGTGAACCAAGGCGTTGGATTTTTGGTTACCTTAAGGTAATCACTGAATAAGTCGACTAAAAACCTGTAAATGTTCCCTTCCTCCTTTTTCGTGACTATGATCAAAGTAAAAATTGTTTTCAAAAAGTAAAAACTGTGGCTGTATGGAGCAGGGCTCAAAACAATCCCTATGGTTGTCGTTAGCACATGCTCAATCAACTGAGGTTCGATTCTTATTTTCAGTCAGGTCATTATTGCAACCAAATCTTTCACATGAATGTGCCTTCCTTTCTCGTGGTCCTTATTGTAGGGCATCACATTCCAGTCATGCACTTTGGGCTGGGTCTTCCACAGAACGACAACTTCGGTTACAAGGTCAAATAAACTGACCCCAACATACATTGATGGCAAGAAAATAATTTATATTAACGTGAAAACATATTAAAGAAAAAATTGCTACCACAGATAGACTGACATAGTCAATTTTTGTTGATTGGTAATTGTAAAACTGGGTGTGAAACGAGCCCATTTGATACATCTTCAAAACGTAGAAAGCAGGAAAATACAGATCACATAAAACACCTGAACAATATGGGTGTGTTTTTCGATTATTTTTATAGATCGCCATATCATTTCATGCCAAATTAGAGTATTAAATCTGAATGCTCGCGACGAAATATAAACGTCTTAATGACTGAGCGAATACTCGGCAAAGATAAACATAACCAATTGCGCTTTGTAGAACTTTGTCTGCCTACAGTTGTTTGCATGACTGATTTTTGTACGCTTCGGCACTGCAAAGAGTTGAAGTGATTTTGAAGTGAGATAGTTGTAAGTAGATGGCCTCCAAGCCACATTACGTCATGACGCTTTATTTCTGGTTCTCCCATAACTAAAACTAGATGAAGGTTCTAACACCGCAGAACGTTTTTTCTCGAGGAAGAAAAAAGGATGCGAGTTGTTCTACTTATTTACAGTATCAGTACCTCTTTTCATGAACAAATCAAATAACAGTCATTCTCCTTGATTAAAATGACTTGTGTTCAGTAGTCCAATAAGCCTAGAGTCCACTGTGTTGGACGGACATTTATATAACGCTTCCTATAATTTTATGTTAATATTTATTCGGCTGATACTATTTTTGTAAAATACCAGATTTATGCATAAAAGTCTGTTTTCGAAGTTTCTGTCATTTTACGTAAACGATTGTGCGCAGTTGCTTTCACTGAACTCGGATCAAAACACAGCGCTTATTTCAAAGTAAAACTAAATACCGTTATTTAGTGTTATACAAGCACTCTAATCAAACTCTTAAGTCCCCAAGATAATTGTATCACTTTAGATGTAAGAGCTTTATCGTGTCTTGGGTTGTAAGCTTTTTCTGAGCTAACTTCTTTAGTGCTTCTGTCCTTTAAAAGGAAGCAGTGGTTAGAGTGGATGAAGGTATTGGTAGGAGAAAAATTGATTAGATGTTCAGGAACATAACGATCTTGATACAAATACACTATTAAATGTTAACTGTCTAAGGCTAATGAGACTGCGGCACTCATTATACAAGGGATAAGTAAAACCAAAATGATTTAGAATGATTAGTCGATAAAGTAAGAAAACAGTTTAACAGCCAAAGCTATACAATTCCTCTGTGTACTCAGGCATCTGGTAGCAATCACAAATCCCATGTTAGAGGTACATCCTGTACATGTCGAAAGGCTGGTATTTTCAAAATCATTGTTATTTCTTTATTTGAAAACATCAACAATTGGAAATCCTTTAAATCTTTTATTGTTAATCTTTGTTTGAATCGACGCACACTATAAACCAAATAGTTCCTCAATTCTCATGCTTTGGAATGTGGGTAGCGTTTCTCGAATCATACACTGCTCAGATATCGCACATATCTTTCTTTCTTGAAAAACTTGCGACAAACTATCCATAATGGGAAACAACCGTAGGCTAAAGTTTAAACTATAAAAGAACGAATACTTTGCCATCTCAGCTCTACATCTCAAAAATCTTTATCTTTTCTCCCTACCCAAATTGGCTTCCAAGCACTCAGCCTGAAGTTGGGATACTTCGTTATAAAGCTTCTGCAGTTTTATTTAGCAGGCTGCGCGAACAGTCCATCCAGTTCGACGGAACTTATTCAGCTTTAAAGGCCTTTGATTGTATTCAGTATATTCCTTGATATTGACATGAATATTCCCCAGTAAACGTCCATGTTAAGGAAAACATAACTAATTTACAAATTTCAACATAGTTCATAACACCTGTCTTTTGCTCATTTTTTTCGAATTCTGATAGTGTGTTTTTGTACAGACATGGCTTCTTTGACGCTTTGAATGTAGAATTCGATATGGCACAATAATGGTGATTTATAGGTAGTTCGTCTGGGACTCGGAAACCTGTGCTACTTCCCAATGATAGTAAATATCCATACCTGCCACTTCCACACTCGGTTCAGCACAAAGAGACGTGCAAGTGTGAAACTGTTATTGAACAACAGTTATTACTGGGATATAATAGGAGACTTCAATGTGATTCCACTCCTAATGGGCCTCCACGAAGGATTCAAATATTGCTTATGTTATTTACGTCTCTGGGACAACAGAGACATTGAAACTGCATCATGGTGGATATTTTGGCCTCCGAGATCGGATTTTACTGTGGGAAGAGAAAACGTGAAATGAGAGTCACTGGTTCCCGAAAAAGGTGTTTTAATACCACCATTTCATATTAAGGTTGGTCATATAAAGCAGTTCCTTAAGACCTTTGGATGAATATTCAGAGGCCTTTAAATTTCTAAAGACAGTGTTTCCCTGGCTGCTGGAAACTAAAATTAAAGCAGGTATGTTTGTTGAACTGAAAGTTCTACTCGTGGTAGACTCCAAACAATTGCCATTTCTTCGAAACAGTGCAGAGAAAGCACCCTTAAAAAGTTTTTTATACATTGTAAGAGGTATTCTGGGAAATAACAGAGCTCGAAATTACCCAACATTAATGAAAAACGTGGTTCAAACCCACAATAAATGGCCTGTAGAATGCCCTTGAAAGTACACATGTTAAAGGCCCATCCATCACCCTTTTAAGATAACCTCGGGCAGTATTCTGAAGAACAATGTAAATGATTTCACCAGGATATTATGGGCTTTGAACGAAGATATAAAGGCCAATATGACGAGGCTATGATGGAAGACTATATTTGGAATTTAATTAGAGATAGTGACGTGCTAAACAGGCGCAAGTCAAGCTAAACTTCAATTCTGTTATCTTCAATTTATTGTTCAACAGTATCTTCTCATTTTCAATTCTACGTACTTCAAAAAACTTGATTACAGTGTTTTATTGATGCTATAAACACTCTTGGCGTGTATATCGTATATAATAAATTAACAAAGCAAATGCTTTTTCATCTTCTTATATTAGATTTAAACATGTGTTCAAGCAAGTTAAGAAAAATATACATATATTAAAAAATTAAATATTTAAATGCTGAAAAAAATGGAAAATGAGAAAGGAACCTAGTGTGCATCAGAACACACAGATTTACAAAACTATCATTTTGGGGGATGGGGTTACACCACAATGAAGATGATCTAAATGGTCTCGCTTTGAAAACAAAACATTTGTTACGCACTGTAACTCGCTATATATTATTTAAAGACAATGTCCTTCCACTGCAAAAAATTCTAAACATAGATACAAAAGTCTATACAGGTTCATAAGTCATAATACTTGATGGGCGATCCAGTTTGAGGATAGACCAGACTGAAAGCTTGGACCTTTATTGTGTGATCCCGATCTTTCCGTCATTCTGTTCAGTCCCGTAGCACACTATTGTGATTTAAGATGAAATGCAAGAATTACAAGACTCGGGATTACAAGTAGCATCAACGCAAACGTTATTGATAGTAATTTATCTATATTTGTTGCAATTTCGATCCATTGCTCGTTATTTATTTCCAACAGATCCTCCCTAGAGATATTGGACAATTTACTTGGTCTTCTCGATCCTGATTTTTTACGATTTCTTAACTGTGGCGAACTTGATTCAGCATCGGTTTTTGGTACTCGAGTACCTAACTCAATCACATCATCTTCTGACTGAGTATTCATGGGCTCAACGGAGGTCCTATCAGTGTTTGAGTGACTTTTCAAAAATCTCTTTTTAAGCCATTCAGGTGGATTCGTCTTTTTATATGCTAAATTGAGAGTAATGGTAGATGCAGTCAAGCCAAATGACATAACATAGAAAAAGAGTACGTAGAGAATCCCAATGAGCGGTGAGGAGTCTGATTTCTCTGGAAGGCGATCAGCTATAACTATAAGGTAGACACTCATACTGAGCAACATTGTCACTCCAAATCCGATTCTTTCTCCAGAAGCATGAGGAATGAAAAATGCCAAAAGAAATATTGATGACAAAGTTAAACAAGGAAGAATTAAATAAAGCAAGTAATACAAGGGTCTTCTTCGTAAACTCACAGTATACGTGATAACAGAATATGGCTCAAAGCAGCATGTGTATTTCTGATATTTTTGTTGGACAGAAAGGTCATCAAAGAACCACTCCCCATTATCAACGACATATTGATCTACAATGGAAAAAGAAAAACAATTAAGATTTTGAATGAATCCATTCAGTGATTGAGATAGTTTATACTTTATTGCTATTAATTAGACCGCGACCTAAATAAGCCGCATTAAATTAAGCCGCGCGTTACATTAAGCCGTGCGTTACATTGAGCCTAATTTTTCGAAAAAGACTGTTGGCTGTCATTAAGCCCCGCTCCGAAGAATGAAATAAAAGTGAAGTGACAAAAAACGAGAGTGATAAAAAGGACTTTTTAAAACAAAATGTGAAATCACCCAAATTTTCTGAGGTAGAAGGTTTCATACAAGGAAACTTAGTCATACGGGTCCATTGTTTTGAGACCACCACGGGTTTTTTGGATGATATCGGTTATTCCCTCAGATTCACACCCAGATTTTATGATTTATTGTTTACAAGCCGACTTGAAAAAGTGCATAACTTTCTTCAAGGTTTTTGCTTCAAAGAGGATTGGTCTCAGGACTCGCAACCGTAAATCCACTTTTATGGTGGTAACATCTCGCTTGAAAGTTTTGCATAACGACAGATGCAAAATCATTACTGTATACGCGTCTTTTAATTTTCTTGATTGGCTCCTGGGTTATTAAACTGGTTGTAAATTGATTGTAACAAATGTGTAAGATTTTTAAGTACTTTTTCCACGGCGATTTTCGCTTCTTTTAGTGTCTTGCTGATTTGTTGAAAACCTTGACCTATAAACACATCACAGATGAGGAGTGCTCTTTGTGAAGCAGGAAGTTTCCTGCTTAACTTTCTCAATATATGGTACTAGCATACGATGAATTATATACAACGTTTCCTCCTGGTTAGTCCAGGGTGGTTTGCTATAAAAACACAAAAAGTTATCATCTTTACGTGCTGCGGGTGACAGGTATCTTTCAGTCATTCCCACGTAAATGATTGGAAAACGCAAAATGCACCCGCTTAGAGTTACGATGCGTTTATCATTTCCGCCAGCAGTTGTAACATGCTTGTAACCCTTTTCATTTATTGTTATCTAGCTTAGGACCGCGACTGTAGATGGGTTTTGATCCAGATTTTGAATCAGTTCATCTAGAATATCCACAGCAACAACAATGTTTGCAATGTTATGTTGATACTGGGTGCGTATTTCCTCCCATAAAGAAGGAGTAATCACAGGTCTAGAGGTTTTTATGGCCGATGAGACATGTTCATTCATTTAAACAGAGAACGGACCCATGACTAGTTAACATTAAATCAAGATACTTGCCATACCTGTCAATATCAGATCGCATTAGCCCAACTAGTACAGCACGCATAACATGAATATTAATGGAAGCATCAGATGTTCTTAGATTTGCTATCACTTGCTTTAATTTTTCATTAAGCTTAGAATCCAGAAGAGACCTCCCTCGCTTCACGCCAGTTGTAATGTCGAGTTTCCCTCCTTTATCTCGTTATTAAGACTTGTATCTAGTAGTCCAATGCCCCACAAAACTATACGGCGTAAAAGCGATTTAATTATCGTAGGAGGTAATATAACATGGCATTGGAAATCAGACATTGCTTTCAATTTACATCTTCTGTTCATGGTTCCTGCAAAATGTGTTCCCTGGAACGATTTCTTCTATGGACGTGGGTAATGTCCTTCACGAAATACCAAGATATATCTAATATGCTTCACAATCGAGATCAATTATTACAGAAAAGTTGCGTGATCCGAGACCTAAAAGATCTCCGCTAGTACAAGGTGGCTTGGAAATTCTGGTAGAAATGACAGTCGTGTGGGATGATGCTGGCAACAGAAATTTTGTGGAAAAAGATAGGAAGTGTAACCTTTCTCGAATACAAAGACAATAGCAAAGCAATATTGAAAGAGTTAGGGGCTATGGAAAGAAAAGATAAAAGTGATGATCATAGTGAAGGTGGTGATTTGTAATATGTGTAATTTTTCTACAGACAAGTTGAGCAAATACCCTACCAGACATGCTTATTTTTCTTTTGTCTTAGTTTTTAGCTCCGTAGTTTTTCTGCCCATTATGTAATTTCAAAGAAAGACAAAATTAAGCGGCGTTAATTTAAGCCATCTCGTTATTTAAGCTGGTTTAGATTAACATTATTTCTTCAAATGCGGCTTATTAAAGCTACAGTCTAATGTAGCGTAATAAGGTGCATAGGAAAAAAACTGAACAGAAATTTAACTTTCTTATGCAGCACCACAACTATCGAAGTACATTATTTAACCATTCTGTACTTCATGTACATTTTAGTACACTGCATTAGGTCAAGGAAATGTGATCACTGCTATTCTGTAGTCTCCTTAACCAATATACTCCAAGCCAAGCTTGGTTGCCAGATATATTTAATTAGACAGAAATTTCACCTTAAGAAATGCATCAGTAATTAATTGCTCTGAGCTTGCCATGTTGCTTTTGGTGACATTTGTAAAATGTAGCTTATATGCAAACATTGACGTTTATATTTGGTCTCTGTGGCTTATAATTTCTGAGCTTGGAATAAGAAGTTCTGTGTTTTTGTTATTTATTGTAGCTCGAATGTTCAAGAAATATATCGTGAAAATGACCAAAACTACTATTACTGGCAATGATGGTTAGTTTTATGTAGTTTTCCCAATTTTCCACTCTCCTAATTAGCAACTCCATCACTTCTTTAGTCAAATATTTCCGCCAATCCTTTCCTCAACCCTACTGCCTAGAACATCCGGCTACTGGTGTGGCATTATTTACTTCAAAAGTGATTGGCATTAGATGAGGATTGTAGCCGGCCTTCCTGCATTTGGCTAACAAATCAAAACTAACCGTTTGGCACTACGCTAATTAGTGAGAAAAGATCAATCGATTTAATATTTTAATACGACAGAAAATATTGTTGTCTCTCTGTTAGGCTAGCTTCCAAAGGTCCAGCCCCACGTCCTGATCGTGGGAGATGGAAACTGATAATTAATGCTTTCCAACGGGGCAATGGTAGAGCTGGGGTCTAAACTGTCAGTGGATTAAACTGATTACAGAAAAACAAACAATCAAAATTACAACAACTGGCAACTGGAGTCTTGAAAACAGTATATGAGGAGAAACTATGGGAAAGGAAGAAACAACACAAGTCGTGAATAACGCAGGCAACCCTGGATAAAATGGATGAGAGGGAAAAGGCGAAGGGTTTCCTGAGCATTGGTGGAACAAGAGCCTTAAAGGCAAGTTTTTAACAGAAGTACCAAAAGAACAGCAAGAACTCAAGCAGAATGGCAGGAAAGACAAGAGGAGTTTTATTGTAGGTCTGCTCACCTGATCTCAGATGGTAACAGGACAGCGGACTATAAAGGAGCTATACGATATCACCAGAATCCTGGTCGGCAGAACTAGGCCCCCGAAGAGGCCAATAAAAGACAAAAATTGCGTCACCGCAACAAATTTGAAGGGACAGCCAGAAAGGCGGAAGGATCACTTCAGTTAGCTTCTTAAAAGACAAGCCCGGGCACAGAGAGAGAGCAGAAATTGGCCTTGCGGGTGGGACACTATTATTACCACTGGACAGCCCCACTAGGGAAGATGACTATCATATCACTGAAAACCAACTCACCCGGACCTGACGGAATTCTAGCATAGACCCAAAAAAGTAGATCTTGAAACTGCTACGTGCCCCCTTTTTGAACATGTGTGGAAAGAAGAAATGCCACAGGACTTGAAGGAAACATGGTGAAGATAGTAAAGAAGGGGGGTTTGAGTGATTGTAGGAACCACGGAAAAATAATGAAATAATGCTGTTGTCGGTTGACGGGAAAACCTTCAGCAGGAACCTGATGAATAGAATGAAATCGGTTGTTGATAGTCTTCTTGGGATAAACAGGTGTGATTTGACTGGGAAGGTCTTGTATTAACCAGATCGCTACTCTGAGAACCATTAATGAGCAGTCACTCGAGTGGAACACGTCACTTTACACCAATTTCATAGACTTTGGAAAGACCTTTGACAGCTTGGGTAGGTAGTTATTATGGAGGTTGACAAAGCACTATGGGATTCCTAGGGAATATAATACCATCATCTACCAGGGCATGTCATGCCAAGTTCTGCATGGTGTGGCACAACGACAGATAAGTTCAATAGACGGACAGGAATTAGGCAGGGCTATCAAATTTCTCCATTCACTATTCTGCTGGTCATTAATTGGATAGTTGGATAACGAGGAGTCAAAAAAGAAGAAAAGAAATTGCATCCATAGGGCCCCTTGGCACCATTTAGATGATCTAGACTTCGTAAACTACCTTGCTGTCCTATAACATACTTTGAGACAGAGAGAAGGCAAAACCTCAAACGTGGAACCCACTCCCTCAAGGATAGGACTGAGCATGTTATTGATGATACAAGTGGAGCCTAAAGAGACATCAAGACAATAAAAGCCAAGGTGAGTACAATTTTCAGTCTGCGTAACAAAGGATGAATGTCAACAGAGATAGTAACAAACACCAAGCTCTAACTCTTTAGCTCCAATGTGAAATCTGTATTGTTTTGTGAGGAAGGGAAAAGAGGAATGCTGAGACTTGGCACACAACAAAATTTAAGACAGACAATTCCAACCATTCACCAAAATATTCCTGCACAGAATCATCAGGATATGGTGGAATATCAGCAACCTTGGCCTATGGGAACGCACAGGTCAACTCCCCCCTCCTCTCCAGGTTCAGAAAAGGAAGTGGACCTATATCGGTGCTTGTTAGCTGCACGTCATTTGTTATTATTAAATTCCTTATTAAAATTGATAGATTTATGTGAGATGTCAAATGAAAAGTAAACACGGTAACTGAATACAAAACAGCGAATGCCGTCCGCACGTTTAGACATATCAAGGTAAAGTGAGACGAGGAGGGAATGGAATAGTCAAAGGCAGAAATGTGTAGAAGAGTAGAAGTGATGTAGATATACTCTGACATGTACAAAACAAAGGTGACGACGAATACAAAGTTGGCCCATACTTTTCATTTTTTGCATACTGGGTCTTTCATTGATGGAACCTCTGGTAAACAATGAGCTTATTTTTGTCTTTCACAGATATCCACCTATGAAAGACCCGAAAGGAAGCAATAGATCAAGAAACAGTGGGATAGAAAGCACGCAAGACACCATAAAATGCAAGACATACGGATCGCCCTCCAGGACCCTCCGTGGCAAGGCTCTTCCATTTGGGTTGGTCATCAGCTAAAGCTCAAGCATTTCGAGACCCCTGTCCTGCATGGTTGGGGCCTATAGCCAAAGACCCGACCAAGGGGAGACCAGATCTCTACATCTTAGCCAAAAGGCCGAGACGCGATTTATTGCATACTATTTATTGCATACTATTGAGCTCCCTACCACCACTTATTTCATTTCAACGAAAAACTTCATTCAGAATCCTTCGATGTGTTCTACTTGTAGTCACTACTGTGTTGCTTTTTAACTCAAGTTATTAACACTATCTCTTACTGCTTGAAAAATGGTAAGAAGATCAACAGGAGAGGCTAATGAATATTTACCTTTCAAGATGTCTTTCTTGTTACTAGGCTTTGATTTTAATTTGAGTTCAAGTTGTGGTTTCGGGTAGGACCAGGATCCAAAGGTCAAACTGCATTTCTATTGGATTAAGCCAGGAAAAAAAATATTTAAAAGTTGCTACAATTACAACAGTATATATAGTATGGTACGCTTTACGGGGCTAGGACTTTGTTCTTTATTGTGGTCAAGTGCCCTGCTAGAATTATTTACTTTGTGTAGTGATAAGCAACTTATTATCCCAAGCTCCATCTCTTACAAAATACGATTTCGCTGTTTGTGAATCCTGACCTCAATACTAAGCACAAATATGTGACTTTCGGTTTCCTCAGTTTCAAGATCTTTGTATTTACGAAGCATTTCAAAGGCTTATTATTATTCTCATTATTATTATTACTATTATTATTTTTACTATTATCGAGTGGTTACACACCATCTAGTGATGGATGGGTGAAAAACCCACATTCAGCGCCCAACAACAAGCCAGGAAAGTTGAATGCAGGCACATGTACTGTAGCCACAAGAGTGAGATAAAATAACCAAATAAAAATGGAAACATCACTTCAACCTTGCAAGTGGCGCCTCACAACAAGTGAGGAAAGGCACATTGCTCAAGCGGTTGTTGTTGTATGACAACAACTCATGACTACAGCACTCCCCACTCCTAGCCTGATAGCTGACAATACATGGAGAGATGTCTTAGTACTAGCACTAAGTCTGGTATTGCAGCATTGAATACAGACTGGATATTTGTTATTGCCCTGTTTGGTGACAAAAACAACAACGCACAGGCAAAAAGAGCCATGTTGTTATGTATGCCAAAGGGCATATTATTATTATTATTATTA
>RDPX01000014.1:2448962-2460102 GCA_003991215.1 Morbakka virulenta | reverse complement strand
TTTAGAGGTTGAGATGGCGAGATACCATCAGGAGAGACATGGAGAAGAAAGGAGTGAGAGATGAGCAGACAATGGAAAGACTACTATGGAGAAGGAAGATTCGTGCTGCAGACCCCTGATCTTTGGGAACCTGCAAAGAAGAAGAAGAAGAAGATAGTTTATATGCATGACGTTGGTTACTATTTTGTCAATAAATATTGTTTACTTTATTGCTTATTTTTGGCATTGTTATTTGTATTCGATTAGTTGTGGCTATGAAGTATTATTCCTCCTTTCCAGTATGTACAAATATGTAATTCGTTTTCTTTTTTTCCTTTGCATTGTAATTTTACTGATTAAGGTACGGCATTTACGTAATGTGTGAGGTGTATTTTGATTGTATATACGAATTGTCCAAGTAAGCGTCTTGAAAATATTTAAACTGTACGAATTTTTTGTTGATTTATACATTTTCAGGCAATGAGAATAAAACATTGGTTTTTGTTGTCGTGTCGTTTTATAATATTTTAAGTGAAAATTTCTATTTGTCAGAACTAATTATATGGGTTTACTTTGGTATGGAAATCTTGAAATTTAGTTTCAAGCCACCTGACAGGGTAGTGTCTAGTCCCCAGATTCCCCAATACCCGTTTACTTTTAATTGTTGCTATTAAGGATGACAAAAAAGTTGGTGATAAATAAGGGCTCCGTCACGGAGTTTGCATTTTCTCCTATTCCTTTTCTTTCGCTACAATGATTTTAATCAGCAACCTTTACCAGCCCATGGAATCAGTGGCCCATGCATACAAGGGATTCAAACTGTCTCCAGTTTTGGCTGTAGACCTCCCCTAAAATAAAAAGGTTTTAAGTTGCCACTTTTTTGTTGGATTTTGGTATATTGGACCTGCAGCCTTTGTGATGATGTAGTGATAAATACTGATCCAATTACAACAAGAAAATGCCAAAATTTGGAGAGGAAAACAAGTTCCTCCAAAAAACTTAGTTCTGGTATTGCTTGAAACCGAACAAATTGGTCAATACAATGCTATGAAAAACAATAGGGAAGAGCGAAGAAAAAAATGGCAGTTACCAATAGACATGAAAAAGTTACCATCAAGTTTAGATACAGCTGGGTTTGAGGGTCGTCCTCACATCTACAGGGCTACCAGTACAAGTACCATTGCAAAGTTTGCAACGTTGACAAGTGCTCCAGATGGTAGTGTGAATGACTTCACTGTTCACAAAATTAAACTTCACTTATATAATTAAAACGTTGTCTGTGAACACGTTTATTACTTAGAATGGTATTTCTAGGGAAATCATCAAATCATCACTTCTCTAGTTACCAATGGGATCTTAACTTAAGTTTAATGACACTTGAATTTTTATTCTATTTTTTCTACTTAAGAAATTGTCACCCAAAATATAGGAAAGCCTAACAGCCAGAATAAGTCATTCGTTCCGACCAACTTTAAAGGAACCTTATTATTGTCATTATTTTTTCAATGTTTCACTTCTCGACTTTAGTTCTTGACGTCAGTAACTTAACTTGAAAGCAGGCAGCAACAAGCCACCAAAGGTTTCAAGTTAACTTTTCCAGTGTCTTACGAAGGCAGTACTTTTCTTAGGACACGTGCTGATCCTGATCTCCTTGTCATTATCATTATTATTATTATTATTATAGCTATCATAGTTAGTATTAATATAGTATTAATATAGTGAATAATTATTATAGCGGTTTCGATATAGCAGAAATGACTATGGTAATAATTATCATTAATCATAAAATTTATTTTCACTCTAAGCATTTCAGCCCACATGTCAGGTATGAGGTTCATAGAAGTAGAGCTAATACTAGATTTTACTATTCCAAAAAATCCCAACCTGTCAACAGCATTAGTCAGATGAGCTTCTCAAGGAGTTGAAAAGTAAACCGTTTTGCCCTTTGACTTATGGCAGTAACAATGCTGGACTTTTTAAGATGTTTCTTAGCACTATCATAGTTTTTGACGTCAGTTGGGATACCATCATGCCAAAGCTCTGATATCAATTTGATTTCTGGAAGAGACAACAGCAAAGCTGAGGATAACCACATATAGCTCGGTTATTGATAACTTTGAAAGTTTGAATTATTTTTAGGTTTTCTCGCTGAAAATGTTGTAGATAACACCGATACCAACATTGGGATGAGAAACGTAGTTAAAAGTAGAGCATTTCAGAAGAACATTGATGTATTTCTCACTGGGTTTCCATGGCATATACTGCCTAATACGGCTTGCCCTGCTATACCTGCTTTCACCAAAGAAAAAATATGGATTTGACATGTTGATTTGAAAAATCATCAAAACGAAAAGCTGCCCTAGTTGCATGAAATTTGTAACCAAAGCTATAAAGAAACCATGAGACATGTTTCTGCGACTCTTGAACAATGAATAAATGGTGAACCCAAAAATTTCTTGCTTGAAATCACAATTTTTATCAAAAGAGATTCGATAGGCTTTATATTGCTTTTTCAAGCATTTCTTCTTCTTTCTCTTTCGGCTGCTCCCGTCAGGGGTCGCCACAGCGGATCATGCATCTCCATTTGGTACGGTCCTCAGCGTCCTCTCTTCTCACTCCCAGCGCCCTCATGTCCTCATGTCTTTTTCAATTGCATCCATGTAACGTCTCCTTGGTCCTCCTCTTTTCCTCTTTTCAAGCAATTCTGTGGAAGCTTATTTCCCCTTTTCTAAATATGTCCTACCAATATTCACAACTTTTGCTAAATTTCTCTGAACCTGGACTCTAATATCTATCTTTTAAAAGATAAGATAGAGCTAACTCTAAATTTGTTGCAAAGCTTTTCAAGTCTGAGCATAAAACAAAACATTTTGAAGAAGGAAAGTTTTTTTCCCAACGTTTTTGTGTATCACCTTCCAAATGAAATGTTTACTTGTTACCTCTTAAATTGAAGACGTTGGTAAAACAATGCAGATGATAAATAATCAAAAGATATTTTCTTGAAAAAATAACATGCAAACTCTAATTCTTCTTGACTTCCTTAAACTTTTGAAATAAAAGAGTTTATTTTGAATACATTATTGATTATTATTATTTTTATTATTCTGATACGCATACTGTTGATGTTAACTTCCGGTTTTGTCACCATCAGCATCGGGCCCATTTCATTGGGCTTGAGACACTGAGAACTTTTCGTAAAATTTGTGCAGTGCCCAGTAAAGCATACTATTATTATTATTATTATTATTATTATTATTATTATTATTATTATTATTGAGTGGTGGAGCAACACGAACCCATGGGGGGCTCAGGGGTAGAAACCTTAGCAAACACATCCGACTACCAGTCCGATAAGGGTAAGCTGGGTGCATGCATCACACCCAAGTGTGTGCGATATTGACATTAAGTAAAACAGCACATGAGCTTGTAGGTGAGCCTGTTTAGGTTTCCCAGTTTAGGTAAACCATTCTGCTTAAAATGTTCTCCGTAACGAGGCTTCACGCAAGACCTCAGGACTAAGTAACTCGGTACTCAGCCCTTTAGAACTTGAGATCCACGTTCACGACACCTAGATATGATGCTCCCCCACTACTTCCGCCCGTTAAACAGAAATGCGCGATGTGTCAGCCCTTTCGGGACATGCACAACTATTTAAGGTCAGGCAACTGACTGGCAAGTCTGCGGTTTGAGCAGGAATGTTTGATCTAGCCCATTCATAATTACCAGGCAAAAGTAGTTTGTGTACCCCACCAATCAATTAAGTTCAGAGGTCATACGTCTTACGACGCTACGCCACTTGCTGACAATAATAGTCAGTGTCTGGTGTAATTATCAGGACAATTTGACTACACAGTGCATGGGGGCAATGTTTCTTTCCAGCAGTACTAGGCAGTACTAAGTTAAGCCGGGCCAATTAAGGCAAGTTCAACTTTTCCCACTGTTCCCGCCAAGTTTACCCAGCTAGACTAGGGCAGGGGCGCTGCTTCCTGAAGAATTGCCAGGCAACCTGCTGGTCTGGGCACCGTCTACCCTTTATTATTATTATTATTATTATTATTATTATTATTACTACTATTATTATTTTTTATTATTACTACCCTGTATTGTTATTATTATTATTATTACCTATTATTATTATTATTACTACTACTACTATTATCATTATTATCAGTTTTATATATATTTTTTAACTCAATAAACAAAAAACGATATGTTTTTATCGTTTTTTGTATATGGTAACCTCATGAGACAACAATATTGAGAAACTCGGCATCACAAAAGGCTTTAGTTTTGGTATAAAACCCAAAACTTCTGAACTGACTTTTTGAATTCTCTTNAAACACATCCGACTACCAGTCCGATAAGGGTAAGCTGGGTGCATGCATCACACCCAAGTGTGTGCGATATTGACATTAAGTAAAACAGCACATGAGCTTGTAGGTGAGCCTGTTTAGGTTTCCCAGTTTAGGTAAACCATTCTGCTTAAAATGTTCTCCGTAACGAGGCTTCACGCAAGACCTCAGGACTAAGTAACTCGGTACTCAGCCCTTTAGAACTTGAGATCCACGTTCACGACACCTAGATATGATGCTCCCCCACTACTTCCGCCCGTTAAACAGAAATGCGCGATGTGTCAGCCCTTTCGGGACATGCACAACTATTTAAGGTCAGGCAACTGACTGGCAAGTCTGCGGTTTGAGCGGGAATGTTTGATCTAGCCCATTCATAATTACCAGACAAAAGTAGTTTGTGTACCCCACCAATCAATTAAGTTCAGAGGTCATACGTCTTACGACGCTACGCCACTTGCTGACAATAATAGTCAGTGTCTGGTGTAATTATCAGGACAATTTGACTACACAGTGCATGGGGGCAATGTTTCTTTCCAGCAGTACTAGGCAGTACTAAGTTAAGCCGGGCCAATTAAGGCAAGTTCAACTTTTCCCACTGTTCCCGCCAAGTTTACCCAGCTAGACTAGGGCAGGGGCGCTGCTTCCTGAAGAATTGCCAGGCAACCTGCTGGTCTGGGCACCGTCTACCCTTTATTATTATTATTATTATTATTATTATTATTATTACTACTATTATTATTTTTTATTATTACTACCCTGTATTGTTATTATTATTATTATTACCTATTATTATTATTATTACTACTACTACTATTATCATTATTATCAGTTTTATATATATTTTTTAACTCAATAAACAAAAAACGATATGTTTTTATCGTTTTTTGTATATGGTAACCTCATGAGACAACAATATTGAGAAACTCGGCATCACAAAAGGCTTTAGTTTTGGTATAAAACCCAAAACTTCTGAACTGACTTTTTGAATTCTCTTTTAATTTTGCTCATTCCAAATACCTTAAGAGATAATAACTTGAACATGTTGTATGTTTCAACTTCACTCTTTAGTTCAGAGTCAAAGACGGAAGTTGAAACCTTCAAGATGTTGACATTTTTTTACTCTGTATGTTTAGGTAAACATCTGTATTTTATAAACTTTACAAATCATTCTCATTCATCTTTAAAAAAAACATTATCGTCTTTGATATTTGGTTCATAACCAGCTCCTGAAAATGACCGGGCTTATTAAACCCATTAACAAAGTATGGCCAGGCTGGAAAATGTTCTACTATGTAACGCATCCAAGAAGGGGTGAAAAGTTAACCAAAATAAACAGTATAGTGAAATAAAAAAAAATTGTGAAGCAAGTTGATTGAGACATATCCTTTCGTGTACGTCAAATGATAAACAAAAGTCTAGATAAACATATACATACCTGAATAAATACAATATATATATATATATATATACCTTGTATTTACTGTTTAGCAACACCAAACTAAAGGACTAACCACACCACACTTTCTTTCTTTTTTATTTATATTTATATATATATATGACGATTGCGAAAACATGAAACTGACAGTTCTAAACTAAGTTTTGTTGATTTTTTTTGTCTTCCACCATATCATAGCCCCAATGTTCTTATATTATTGAGCACTGTCGATAGCTAATAATTAATTCAATACTTGTATATATATATATGACCAGATTAGGGCTGCGGTATTTTGTTGAAGACTGCCACTACATTGTTACGAACTCGGTTCGCTAGCTTCTCAGTTCGATGATTAGTCCACTACACTTATGGCGTGTGCAATGAAATAATCGCCAAAGCTCGAAGGCCTTCATCTATCAGTTCTCCACAACTGCCCTACTAAACTCTAGTAGCCCACTTCTGGTCAGAGATATATTAATCTCCATGTCAATCATAGTCTAACTAATTATATATATGTATATATAATTATATATATATATATAGGTAAGATTTATGAAACTTCATAGATGCGAAGGGTATGGGAACTTCTAGCACCAATATTTACATCAAGTGATTTCAAATATATGTTTTTGCCACTTCGATTAGTTGACAGAGATCAAGGCTGTCAAATAAAGAGTACGTTGTACAAAACGTGAATATTGCAATTAAAACTTGCCTGTTGTTCTTGCATTAATTTTACAAATGTTACACAAAGGTATGTGTGCAGATTTGTTTTAATTGGCTTCTTTGTCATTCGTTGGTGAAGTTGGTTAAACCATTATTCAAAATCATAAACGTTTCAGATCAGTTTTGAGAGCTGAAAGTTAACGAAGTGAAAGTTTAAACAGAAAACACAATTTAGCTCGCGTACTCTTTATTACACCTGGACGAAATAAGATTAGAAATATCATGCCGTATGTTGCCTCTCTGGACCTCAATACAGTAATGGTATGAAAGTGAAAAGAATTTTCAGCTTACCTCCAAAACAAAACAGGCCTATGATAAAACAACCTCCAAAAACTTTCAAATCAGCACCTATTGCCATAATGAACAGCTGTAACAAATTTTTAAAGTCCAACCAGCGTTTGAAATTGGTCGTTGCTTGTATTACCTGCAACACAAATAAGTCCTGTTTCACCACACGGCATTCTTTAAAGAAGAAAGGTTTCATTCCCTGACGACATTAATTACTCTGCCATTGTAAAGAGTAGTCATGGCAATTATCGACCTAATTCTTCTAGAATAAAAGGCTTCCTATGTTCTGCGGCCATCGAAAGAAGAACAATACCAAGAGGTTAGACTTATCAAAGTCAGTTCATTAAAATATGCAAGTTATCACTAGCTATACGAATTGCAACAGCCGAGAATCAGGGAGCAGTGACCTCTCCGGGTTTTTCAGGGTTTTTTTACTTGGCCCTTGTATCTGGGTTAAAGAAGTATTTTCAATAAAATAGTTTAGAAACACGCGCAATACAACATGGAACATTGCAATTTGATTTTCAACCCAAAGTCAACATATAGTAAAAATAAAAAATGTCTGATTTCTAAAAACTCGATTATTCCATACTTCTGTTCAATAAAAAGGGGATGTCAAATGCATTACACACGAAATTAAAATCATTAATCAATAGTTTTATAATTAAATAAAAAAATAAATAAATAAAATTATAATTTATATAATTTTTCAAAATGGTCTTATTAAATGGGTATTCATTTTGGTATATAACAATTTTACAAGTAATTGATGTTAGTATAGCATTAACTTTGTCTGTCAAGTACTTTGAACATTTAAACAAATGTAAAAACCGTATCCTATGCCAGAAGTGAACTGAGGTAAAAATCATGTCACTTAAAAATCCTGAATTTATTTGTATTTCTATCGCATTAAAGGAACATCCTCTTCGTCAGCTCCTATGTCAATATTCCAATTGTAATGGTCATTTTAATAATTTTTTTTGTCCTCGGAATGGCAACAGTGGAATATTTATCTCCATGAATCCTGAGGTTTCGCCTAAGTTCACCAGATGATTTGCAGATTTGTGGGGCAGGATGGACATGAGTAAATGGAAGATTCAGAAGTAGCAGCAGTAATAGACACAAAAGAAATGTTTCTGGGTCTAGTGGTCTGATGAAACTTCTGATGATTCACCAATCCTGCCTTAGACAACAGAGACCGACCACACACTTAAGAAGACCAAAGAAGGCCACAATCAACTGGTAAAGGCTCACGCTTCCTGCATATTCTCCTCAGTTTAGCACGAGCAACTCTGCTTTCCTCATACAACTTAGCACCTTAAATTAAAAATTAAACCTCTCCAATGCGTATACATTACCTTGGTTTTATCAATGCTGATTGTCAAACCAAAACGAGTACATGCATCAACAAAGCGATTCATGACAGACTGTATGCCACCAGGAGAATGAGTAATAGATCGGCATCATCAGCATACAGGAGTTCCCTGACAAAACTTTCAGGTACAAGAGTCTTTGCCTGGAATCTCCTCAAGTTGAACGCTTTACCAGTTGTTCTAAACCTGAAATAGACTGCTATGACACACTCCTGAAAAGCATTCACAGAATTCCAGTCAAATACTGTGAAAATAGAGTTGGGGCAAGAGTTTGCACCTGCTTCACTCCATTGTCAATAGCAATATCTTTTGATATTGATCATTAAACTTTACACGAGCTTTCATAGAATAATGTAACTGTCTGATTTATCAACATATGCAGGCGTGAACCACATTTGCCAAGAACCTTCTAGAGAGCATTGAAGTATGACTACATTTCCACCTTTCGGAATGTTAATAACAAATGTTCTAAGGGGATGATAGATAGAAGTGATATCTTTCTCAGGGTTTTTTCACTAGTTTTGGTGCATAAACCGAGAGAAGAGTCATGTATCTGTTAGCGTTGAGAGAAATCCTCAGTTTTATAATATGCTCTTTGACTCCTACAAGCTGTTCAATTTTGTTTAGTAATGTATTCTTCACTGCAAAACCTACACCAGCTTTACGTCTCTCTTTCTTTGATTTCTCAAACCACAATATGATGTAACCTGACTCATGCTCTATAATTTGATCTTCTCCAGCAAAGCAGACTTCAGATATAGCAGCAATGTTCACATCATATCTTGCCAGTTCATTAGCCAAGATGGCAGTTTTAATTTCAGGTCTTTTTTCATTGTCTATTAATATTCTCATATTCCAGCAGCAGAGCTGAAGTGGAAGTCTTTTTATATAAAATCTACCTGTAATTCTGTTCCTGCAATTAAGGACAGCCGTCACCCGCAGGAAGCTGACCACCAGACTAAGGCAGCTTTGTTTAGAACACATTTTCTAGTAGCCTCCCTGTTTTGGGTGAGTAGTGCTATCCTGGAAAGGCTGCTCAGTCACACGAGGCTCCACCGAAATACACACCTGCCTTGGGTGGTGTGAAAAGCAGTGTTAGGATAAGCCCCATGCCGCCTATGTGCAGAATTGTCGCTACTATTGCAAGACTGTCAAGCCTACATGCATCGCCACTCCTCCATCGCCACATGACTTTCGAACAGATTGATGCTGAGATCTGCATGGATATATATACAATCTTTTTATAGTGATAAAAACCTTGTACAGCACACCCACTCTCTCAATATCAATTGCCTGGTTCAAGCAACAAGCAAGGCTATATAGCTGGCTGTATTTCAACTGCAGGTTTTTTATCAGTATACCTTCTTCAGAGTATACCTTCTCCTAGGTGAAATACCAACCAAGGCTGACCACCTTCATTAATCCGGAGCAAACTGGTTTTAAGGCGCCAGTAACTCCCCTTTTACCTCTTGTCCTGTTAGTTTTGAACATTTCTGCCAAGAGAAGGCCAGGAGCTGGATTTGATAGTCAGGGGCTCTTTGAGACGTTGGCATTGGGGCAATTTATAGTCACCCCGGCGATAACAACCTTAGAAATATACTACATACATACATACATACATATATACATATATGCATACATATACATATATACAAACATAAATACATTCGTACATACATATACGTACATACAAATATACATGCATAAATGCACACAGCTTCTTTTTTATGTATAGATTACCTCCTCAGCAATAGTGTACTGAGTTGTCTGTACTTACATAAAAATAAAAACCCTGTAATCCATAACCAAATGCAATATTTCCTATAATTTTCGCTATATTTATTAGAAAACAGAACATAAGTAGTTAGGGTTTACCACAGAAAAAGAATGTAGTATTGAATATGATATAAAATTTAATCGGCAATGTGTAACGTTAAGAACATGCATTCAAATCAAACTTAGCATTATTTTGAAAATGTAATTAGGTGTGCAATAGTAGGGTTTATATTATTTTGGATCTAATAGTATTGCGATGTAGCTTTTGAATTTTTTTTTTCATTGAAATAAGCCATTTCTGTTAACTATGCAATGAAGCACGCCGCAGTTCCAAACCTGGAAACAAAGTTTGATGGCAATTGTTAGCAGAAGGAGCAGAGCAGATTTATATAACGAAAGAATTACCCACAGGGAGATCTCATAAATCTTACAATGACTGGGAGAAGTGCTGGATTGGAAAGTATGCTATGAAAAATAGCAGTGCACAGGTTCCTTATAAATCAAGGCAAAAAACTCTAAAGTAACTTGGAAGTTTGTGTCTTTAGGTGAAGAAATGTGAAACTGGATTAAATTGTGATCGTCCTGATCTTAAAATAACCATAAGTGAAAACGCAGCTATCTACAAGCCTTTTTCCTGTAAAAAATCTTAAGTAATCATTTTATTAAAATTCTACAAATAAAAGGTTCCGGTGTCAATATACATCTCATATTTTATATTTTAATGGGTGTCGTATTGCCTAATTTAATGGGTTTTGGACTCTATCTGAATTTTAAGTCACAATTCCTATTAGCCAATTCATTTTATCAGGAGATAAAATATTTCCAAGGAACACATATCAAATGATACATGTTGAGGAAACTCTTTTTAGATCAAAATCGGTTGGCAATTTCTGCAAGCAACAACTTTTCAAATAGGCATTCCGATCACCGATGGACTTCTTAAATGATCTTTAAGAAGTCCGTGCAATTACCACACAGCGAGAGAGAGAGAGAGAGAGAGAGAGAGAGAGAGAGAGAGAGAGAGAGAGAGAGAGAGAGAGAGAGAGAGAGAGAGAGAGAGAGAGAGAGAGAGAGAGAGAGAGAGAGAGAGAGAGAGAGAGAGAGAGAGAGAGAGAGAGAGAGAGAGAGAGAGAGAGAGAGAGAGAGAGAGAGAGAGAGAGAGAGAGACAGGGAGAGAGAGAGAGAGAGAGAGAGAGAGAGAGAGAGACAGA
>RDPX01000014.1:2427835-2448789 GCA_003991215.1 Morbakka virulenta | reverse complement strand
AGAGAGACACAGAGAGAGACAGAGAGAGAAAGAGAGAGAGACAGAGACAGAGAGGGAAAAAGAGAGAGACACACACAGAGAGAGTAATATCTTGTTTAAGTAACTTAAATAAAATATCGTAAGGCAAGTATTCTTTTCAGTCCTCTTCCTTCAGTCAGATATGAAACCAATCAGATTCCCCACAGGAGGAGTTTAACCATGAATATTGTACATGAGCTTGATTAAAGAAATCAGCTTTCGTTTTTTCAAACTTTCTTTTACCAAACGTATGGTACTGAATTTCAATTCAAACGCAACCACTGTTTGTGAAATTTTAAAAGCCAATAATCAGAGGCTGATGAAATGTCCGTTTGTCCAATAACTTGTATTGTTTACTTTTTTGCTAGTGGAAAATTCCTTTAAGACTATGACATGTTTGCAATAAAAACCCTCCTCCGGCAAAAAGGTGGACTCATCTCTGAGACATAAAACCTCAGCTGAATTCTCACCACCTTGTGTGTCATATTTGTAAATGTCTTGTACAAGTGCTCTTGCAATCTCTGAAAGCAGTCCCTTGGGAACTTATCTTTTCCTGCAGTGCATTTTTAAGTATTAATGTGCTCAATCCACTCCTGAAGATGACACGTAAAAATCTGAATTTCTGCCTCATTCTTTTATGAAGATTGTTTCACTGCATCAGCTTTGGTCCATCTCAATTAAAACCTATTAAAACCGAGAGCCGATCTTTATCTTACCGCGTTAACGGCAGTGACGAAGTCAGTTGTCTTGGAAAATATCGAACATGCAGCTAGCAAACATAGCGGCTTAAAATTTTGACAAAGCTTAAAATGTCATTTAAAGAAAGGTTCTTGTAGATGACAGAGTAGCGGTTTACTCGTTCGGGCTTTATCGACTTGCTCCTCGACAACCAGATGGCGTGCTTTGTAGTGTCCAATTTATCCTGAAAGCTGTATAGAAACCGGTTTGATTATATCTTGCTGTAGCTTCTCGTGGATGATATCTTAATTCTCTGGCTTAATCTTTTCAGGACGTATGTTAATAGCAATTTTGTAAATATTGAAATACTTATCCTGTAAAAAATTATTTATAATAATAATAATAATAATAATAATAATAATAATAACCCGTAACGTCTTCTGCTTTCTAGTCATGCTTCTGGTGGGAAATCATTCTATAGCAGAGCAGAATGATCTGGTTTCCAAGAACGTCGGACAACGTAGAACCCGTTCTTTGCTTTATGCAAACTATTCATCAAGTTAGCATGAAACTAAATATTAAGGGTATTATTAAGAGAAATTAATAGGTTTGATTACCCCTTTTTCAGCTTGTCACTGGTACTTAAGAATGTGTAGTAATCATTTATAAGATATTCATTACAAATAACGAGCTATCAATATATACAATTTCCAGTATATATATACATATATATATACATATATATATACATATATATATATATATATATATATATATATATACTCTAAAGCATGTTGATTTGTTAGCATTTTTGAATTATTTATTTCGAATAAAGTATGAATACCAAGTCACGTCCTTTCCTATTTTTCTGTCAGGTGGTCAATGGTAAGGATCCATATTCATTAATGTGAAAGTTGATTAGACATGACAGAATTGTAAATATGACAGAAAACACACAGACAAGCTACACCAACATGTTATTAATTTGTAAAAGCGTAATCCCATATAAAAGGGTTTATTCAGGCTTTTATTAATTTTGTATCCGAAATAAATTTTTGAGGAAGGTTGCCCATGAGTTTAAGGGCAACGGAATGATTATTTTGTATTGCACTTGCCATTTTATTAATCAATTTTTTTCAAAAACTTTTAAAATATTTGGTCAACTTAATGGATTAAGTGAGTATTAAACGATTAAAAATTAAAAGGTCAGAGAAATAATTATACTATTTAAATGAGACATTCTTGTGGAACTCGCTATTTAAAACTTGTTGTTCATGTTACAAGAAATTACAGTAACTGACTACAGAAACACTTCCTATTTTTTAATATTATTAACTATTGTTGGAAGTGATGGAGATGTCTTCATGGCATAGATGAAACCATGGCGTCTTTTACTGTGACAGTAAAAGACGCCATGGATAAAACTGAACTTTGTAAAGAAATGATGAAGAAAAGTAAACTCAATCAGCTTATTACTAAAATGATATTTTAAAAGATTGCTTCAAGATTTCTTTTGCCTGCAGGAAAATAAGATGAAGGTCGGAGTAAATTAATATGAGTTAGTGGATCCCATCTTTGGCAAGTTTTAATCAGTGAATGATAGTATGACCTCTGAAAACTCAGAAGCCTACAGTGAAATTCCAAATATGTTTTTCAGATGAATCAATGCATCTTTTAAAACTAATTGGATTTTTTTTGCTATGTATCCAATATTCGATATTTTCGAT
Organism: Morbakka virulenta; assembly: GCA_003991215.1. NCBI lineage: Eukaryota > Metazoa > Cnidaria > Cubozoa > Carybdeida > Carukiidae > Morbakka > Morbakka virulenta. The sequence continues at coordinate 2,446,366 of RDPX01000014.1, read as the reverse complement.
TCTCAATAATTTCGATATTCGATAATTCGGATATTTCAGAATGAAACTACATTGTGCTAGCATACGGAGTCACAGCAGAAGTTAAAAAATTTGTTGGAATTAATTTTGTTAGGTAATCTTTCCCAAGTCTCTCCGTTGAGTGGTCACCCATATTATCAGTTATGTGAAATTGTTACCCCTTTGTACAAACTTTTTTTGGTCATTCAACACTCAACCCCCTTCCACAGCGTATCAAAGAAACTGAGTACCTTTTTGATAAGGTCTTCCTTTTGGTAGGAAGGCCTTATCCAAATACAACTACCGTCATATAAAAGCTTGCCTATTTTTTAGCTTACTTGTTGTGCACCTGCAGCGTGCACTCCTAGTTTTGATTTCCTTCCAGTAGATTAAAAGTGCTGAAGCAGAAAATAGAGATTGGTAATCAAAAAGCAACCTTCATTCCAATCCATTTCTTTGTAATTTTCGTCAAACTGCCAACACGATCTTCTACTTCTCAATAATTCCATTAGTATTGGAAAAGTGCTGTTGGAAAACAGTAAAAGATACTATTAATAGTCCTTAGTTGAAAACCCACACAGTGGTGGTATATTTGCGATGACTTCTACAGACTGATGGGACTATAGTTTACTTCAGTCCTGTCTTTCAGCTGTATTAAAAGATGGACTGTTTTAATAGACCAGGAGATGAGACATTAAAGCTTCTCTAACCATGCCTTGCGAAAACCTAGTTCCTATTGTATCACTGGGTGAACCAGGCTGGTGCACCCCAGTGAGTCAAAAAAATCAATTTGTCTCTTATAAAAGTCAATAAATAAAACTACGTATCTCACAATAAAATACCTGTACATTAAAAAAGTAACAAAATAACTGTAGCGTTGAAGAGCAAATGTACTATCAAAAGAGCTTTCCTAGCAGCAGAAAAATTTTCACTCCTTAATGAAAGGGGACTATCTTAGGTGCCCAGTCTTCAGTCTTATGTCTTCTCGTACTAGATAGTTTATATATAGTTTAAAAAGAGTTTATTTGAGTATGTTGAAAAGATGAATTCAGCAAATTTTGAAACCGTCCCATGAGTTCAGCTTTGCCACAAGGGTTGCCTGGTAAGCCAGAGAAAAGTAGATTCCACGATGAGTTTAAGTGGTTGATTATGTCTTACTTAGTCATCTATTTTTATCTGTGACTTTTTTATCTGAGTTAGGCAGAATTTAATTATATGGTTCAGTAAAGCAAACGTTATGAACAAAGGGTCTAATACTTACTCAGCAACATGTCATTGCCAGAAGCAATTTTGTGCGGCGAAGACAACCTTCCAAGAAGAGTACCTTGTAAATTATATTTAGTACTGTGTGTGTTGTATTCTTAATATCCAGGTATCCTTAAATCCAAATTAGCAGAACTGTAGTCTTCCGAATATTTAGTATTTGGAAAATGTTACACAACTCAGAGCAAAGTCTAAAATACAATTCTCAGACCATTACTACCATAAAAAAATATCATTCAGTGCTTCCAAAACTCGAAGTGAAGTTTTACAACATCTTGCGAGCTTATGTAAGGCCAAGTTCTGTTTACAAGGAATATTCTAGAAAGCAATGTAATGTTATGAATCTTCTAAAGATAGTTGGAGTTTCCCGTCGTTGCTATTGAAATCATTACACATGCTGAATCTTAATAACACGAGACTACACCAAATCCTCGCTGCACATTAGATTTTTAAAAACATAGATAACATAGGAATTAGGAGTTGCGAGAAATTCCCTATTTAACAATGACACTTTGAGAGACAGATTTTCTTTTTAATGAGGACAAAGAATTGGTCATTTAGATGTGGAATACACAAATAGGATGAACACTAGTGCTAAAAACCGAAATAATTCGAAAATTGTTTCCTGTTCTTAGTTAATCTCGTCATTTAACTGGATCCGCACGGTGTAAATTTCTGAAAGCGAGCTCTTAAAATAACGTGATTGTAATTTTTAAACGATATTAATGTAATCCACCCAATAACCGCTACTACCCCTACAAAGCTCACTTCCATACAACCCCCTTAAAAAATTATTTACGTTACCATGACGTCCTGAGTTTTCTCTCAGGTCCACTCTTTCAGAAAATTGGATTTAACAAAAAAATATATAGTGTGCTGTTAAGTACGTCATTCCCAGACTTTGTCACGGTCCAGTTGTATATACATTTGTACACAGTTTGACAGTAAAATGACAGCCTCCATTGGAATTATTTAACTGATCAATAATTTCCCTTTAATTTATTATAACTTAGCAATCTTTTAACGCCCGTTTCCTTAAGCGCCCTGGGCTCAAAAGAGGTCACTACAGTAGTCATAAGTAACAACTAATCAGGTATATTTAGGAGGTGTGAAAAATTGCTATTGTAGTACCTCGCATCCTAAGTTTCAGTAGTTCTGTAGCTAGATTTGTAGATTTGTCGTCACTGGAAACATCAACTGGCAAGTTTAGAAGAGAAAATTTAAAGAGATACACATTCGATCCAGAAATGAGTTTTAAGGGTAACATAGATTTATTAACTTTATATTAAAATTTTTATTTCGATATAAGTCGGGAGGTTCACCGAAGATCGTGAAACCTGTTGGAATTAATATCCCTTTCCTCATTTAAATTTGGTGTCAGTTTCCTCTTTGATTTAGCTCTCAAAAAATCCTAAACGTGTTAGTGGCCTTTAAAAAGTCATAGTCTAGAATTTTCACAAATTCTGTCTTAAAAAATATTCACAAACTCAAAAGTGTACGAGTTTTAATGGAGAAAAAAGTTCCCGTTCCTTTTCGTTTACATTGATCTACTACTACTACTACTACTACTACTACTACTACTGCTACTGCTACTATTACTACTACTACTACTGCTGCTACTATTACTACTACTACTACTGCTGCTACTATTACTACTACTTATGCTACTATTGCTACTACTATTTCTACTACTACTACTACCTACTACTACTACCTACTACTACTACTACCTACTAATACTACTACTACTACTACTACTACTACTNACTCAAAAATTTACGAGCTTTAATGGATAAAAAAGTTCCCGCTCCTTTTCGTTTACATTGATCTACTACTACTACTACTACTACTACTACTACTACTACTACTACTACTACTACTACTGCTGCTGCTACTATTACTACTACTACTACTGCTGCTACTATTACTACTACTTATGCTACTATTGCTACTACTATTTCTACTACTACTACTACCTACTACTACTACCTACTACTACTACTACCTACTAATACTACTACTACTACTACTACTACTACTACTACTAATAATAATAACAATAATACTGTTGCTGCTATCACTATTACTACAACAACTACTACTACTACTGCTACTACTTTCACTACTATTACATTGATGTCTAAATATCTTTCCTTTCTTTGTGGATTTAATTCCATAACAGCATCTGAAATATTCTGTTAACAGTTGTTTTGCTCAAAGCATTCGAACTTAAAAAGCTGTTAAATGTATGGGCCTTATTTTAAGAATTTTTTGACAGAAGTTTGAAATCTTTATGAGAAGCGCTTGGGTAGATCTGAGAATACTACTACTTCCTTTGTATGTCCATATTACTTTGTTTTCTAAGGTTTAAATGTTATATTTAAATACACAAAGATAATGAAATGACGATTTAACTAAATCTGCAATAAAACACCTAAAACTCAAGCTACTGGTTTTCCTGAAAATAAAAATTACATACGATCTGTTAATACATTTACATGATTTTGGTTATGGAAATAGATGTATACCCAACGTTACGTCAAACAAAATTTAACCTGCATATCTCTTTTACTTGAAGAAAAACATTTTTCACAAGGATGTTAGATTTAAGTACATTCATTAAATATAACTCATTCCTTGTTGGTTTTTTTTTTGGTAGGGAAGGTAGGGATAGGGATACTTATGATACTGATACTTATGATAGGGATATTTATTCATTAAAAATATTTTCACAGGATACAATGCTTCAGTTTTCCATTAAAACTGTTATTAATGCAAGTCCTACGAAAAAGGACTCTTAAAAAAGATTATAACATTCCCCGAAATATTGATTGTCAAACCCGACAAAATATGCTGCTAAAAGCCCAGAAACATGATCCACCAGGAAAAGTACTTTACTCTGCCACGTAACTCAGACCATCTAACCTCTACCGGCAGAGAGTTGAAAACTCTTACACCCATAAAGAAAAAAGCTAACGATCTCCAGTCTAACCCTTGGAACAGCAAGCAAAGAACCTCGATCCCTGGTTCCAGCTGTATGCTTATGAAAACTAAAATAGTTTCCAAAATCGATGAGCAATTTTCTTAATTTTTTTCGATTGCTTTAATTTTTACTTGCAATTTTTGTCGATTTTTTTTACTGCACTTAATGGGATGACGATAAATCTTGAGGAGAAGTCACTGTTCCCTTAGGTCTTTCCTGTGGGTAGTCGCACTAATTTGAGACTGAGTAATATTTGAAGAACTACGTAATAACTATCGTGCTTCCATTATCAGTTGTCAACTATCAAATGTAATATTAGATCTAGTTTAAGTGTACAAGAAGAGGAATTCGTGTGATGAAACAGTAATAGAATATCAGATAATTTTCCCGATTGCGATGTGTATGCTTCTACAGTACAGACAGCAATTCTCTTAGTAGTCATGAAAAATACATGTTTAAATATGAAGCCGATATACTATGCAATTTAGAATGCCACATATAATTATGTTAGTTCTACTGTCATCAAAAATAGGAGAAAGGAGAAATACCTTTGTGGGACATTTGTTCAGGGAAAAAAAGAAACATAAATGTCATCATGACAGGAAAGGTAGTAGGAAGAAAAGGCAGATGGACGGAGGGAATGACCTTTTTGATCAAACCACACAGGTATAAAAAGATTGAGGATAAAAGTTAAAAGCAAGTCCTATTGTGATATGAGTTTACGTAATTTAGGTACTGTAAGAGGTCTTTTTTTCGGTGATAACATTTATTAAATAAACATTTTCTACTTTGGAAAAAACCTACGAATTTTACAAATACTACCGTGGAAGCTTATTGTAGCATGAGCTTATATAATGAATTTTCCATTTATTTACAATTGAGTTCTTGGTGTTCGCCCTGAAACAGTCGTTCAGTGTATGTTATGAAACTTACGGGTCCCTTGTGTTCAGTTCAGCCAAGGCGACTTCCTCCACTGACACATAAATTATAGAAACCAACCAACCGCGCATAATTTGTGACGCCTCGCGGTTTGGGCTGATCAAAGGAGAACAAAAACTCGATGTGTACGCAGGGGAAACAAGGGTTCTTAATGTGGGACACCTAACTCACAAAGTGTTGCAACTATAAAAACAGTTTTTTAGATATTTTAATACAGAATTGAAAGAAGTCAAGAAATTGGCACAGGAGCACTATATTTATTGCTGGTCTTCAAGGGTAAGTGGAAAATTTATCCAGTTTATTTGCTTATTATAGGATTTATCGTTGTAATGGCGGCGACCAGGAATGCTTTATCTCTGAAATCGCTGTTAAAAACGAACTTTACTCGTTATATGTGGTACCACTATGTGCTCAGACTGAAGACACTTTCTGCAATCACCTGGACATCAAGCTGCTGATACGTTCTGTCCAAGGTTGTCTTTTGAATCTCAAATTTTTGGCGGCCTATTCGATCTTCCCCAGCTTTGTTTCGGAATATTTTGCATAAATCAATGTGTGACGTAGTAGTTACCAGGTCTTTCATTTTGGTTTGGCAGGGTGTCTCATTCGTGTAATATTTAAATCTTCTTCAACATTTCGGCTTTTTACCTTCAATGGCCGTTTGTTTGAGCTTTGAAGAAATCATTGCACGAACGTGTAAAAGTGATTAGTCTTCCATACGTAAGGGAACGGCGCGTGATTTTTTAACATTGAAATGGGGAATAGGTCATGAAGAGGTATAGGGTTGTTTCACTTACCTCCTGCTTATCTGGTATATGGGTGGACGCAATGCACAAAAAAATGCGAGATTCATCAGCCTTTGGTTTTCATGATTTTGACGTAATGGTCCCAATTATTCAGAAAGAAACATTTTGTGCCCCAAAAGAGAAAACTTGGGTCGAATTTTATGGGGTTTTATCCAGGTTTTTATTACATCCTGTTTTAAAAGCTCTTTATTGCAGAGGCTTCACACACTGATCTTGCCCATAAAGTTAATATGCTTAGTCCGACACGTTTTTTGCAAAAACAAAGAAGTTAAAACGTTGAAGTTCATTGTTAAAAAACTAGCATGTTATTACTTTTAAACAGTACTTCAACCCGGGTATATTTTAAGAGTTTTACTCAAATGCCATGAAATAAAACGTCAATGAAATCTGCATGTCCAGCGTGTTTGCTGCATTGTCATGAAAAGTAGTTTGACACTAAAGCACTGAGTTTGGAAATCCTCTAATTTAAGAAATATACTTGAGAAATTAGTTTGTAGCAAAGCAGAACCAACAAAAAGAAAGAAAATGTTTAAAGGAATTTCACCAGGCAGAAGGTGAATGTCAATTTACAGTGGCCGTACAAAGCCAATAAAAGTTTTCATTTTAAGATTATTTTAAGTAGATGAGAGTACTTGATTATGTGCTGTAGCTTATGATTGATGATACAATCACAAGAAGACATGAACTCTTAAAGGCAACTTAATCATATATTCATTAAACCACCCTGCCAAATGTGGGAGTGAATCTGTTTTGCTTTCTTGTGTTAACTCAGAGAAAGGGTTTGTTTCTTGGCACTATTCATCATCATCTTCATCATCATCATCATATTCTCTTTTACGTCCGTTTTACTTTATGGCATGTGTTGGAAGGTTCAATAAAATAGACTTCCAGGCCAGTCTGTCCTTTACTAGATCTTTGGTGACACTGTTTTGCTTTAAATCCAATTTGATTACTTCCTCTCATGTTTTCTTTGGTCTCCCTTTCATAACAGCACCTTCCACTTTGATATAAATGTAAAAAGATAATGTTATGAGAGACAAAATGGATTTAGCATTCTTAGTAAGGTGTGAAAGAATTGGGTCTGCCCATTCTTCTACTGCTATTGATGATTTCTGCCTTGTTCCAAAACACCAGGAATATCTGTATTTGTTAATAATTAATAGTCTGATAGCAGTATTTCATTTATATTTAACATTAAAGAGTATTGTATGCCTATAGCCTTTATGAATCACAACATAATGGTAATCAATACTCCAACTGGTAACATATATGAACTTTTGAGAATTTATAATGTAGCATCAAGTAAACAAAGCAACTACTTTGGCAACAAGTACAATTGAGCTCAACAACAAAATTGGTTATACATATAACAATTTTAGTACTGTCTCTAGACCATTTTAGGATCAAAGTTCATTTGTATAATTCAACTAACAAAGATTTTTTTAACTCCCCAAAACTCCATGACTTGGGGTCTCACATAAAACACTATATAAAATGCCTTTTTACAGAATGAAATCACAATGTTATTTTTAGCTGAAATTTTAAAGCTTTTTACAGGTGACTACATGACTGGTCTGGACATTACTGTAAGTGATATTTTTGTTTGATAAATCTAATCTACAAAAATTGACTTGTGAATGGAAGCGAATGACATTTGGCACACTTTTTGTCTGGTCTTGTTAATAAACTATCAGTACCAGTTTTGAAAATCATCTGCACCTAAACTTCTTTGATATTACCATCATTGCTGTAGCTGTACATCAACCAATAATAATGAGCATACCCATTTTTATTTCATGCTTCTGATTGGGTTTCTTTCAGCACAATAATAAATGTTTTAAAATTCATGAAGCAATTGTAACACAACCTGGCAACATAGCAAACAAATTTCAATAAATGTATGAACTATTAAACTTTTAAATTTTCAAGGCAGTAATATAAAAATATGGATTGATGAGTCACATACATGTAGCATTGGTTAATTTGATTAAGGCTTCAAGTTTAGGAGTATTATGTAGGATAGTACATAAACAACCTGAAACTTTAAGGCTTCAATTTTTTAGGCATGGAATTTTGTTAAATCACATTGCTTGATCTTTGCATTGGTATTATCAAAGCCTTTGACCATAGAATGAAAATCCCATCATAAATTCAGTGTAGAATAGCAACAGTTTTTCCTCTGTAGGAAAATTTATAAATATACATATATTTGTATTTTTATTTAGAAATATTTATTACAGAATAAATAGTTCAGTGTTAATTACACAACTATTAATTGTGCTGTTTATTAAATACAAAGGAAAGTGTATTAGTTTATTGTCTAGTTTTCTGAAATGTGTAGTACTTCAAGTTTTCTGTAGTTAATTGGGCATTGCTTTAAATTTTCTTACACCTATTGAACTGATTTGGGAAGTTGAAGTCTCAATTTAGAACACATAAAAGACAGGAATTTTTTCTGGTATGATAATTATGAATCAATCTTTTGAAATAGCTTCCTGACCTCATTATTTGCCACAGTATATCTAAAAAAATAAATTATATCTTTAAGCCAGCATGAAGGGTAATTGTTACAATTTTTTAGTTAAGTTTGTTGAAAAATACAGTGCAGATAGAAACATTCTTACTTCTTCCAAATGTATATTTTCTGAGAACATTTGTTTTGAATAGATAGCAGTATGATTGTTACAGTTAAAGAAAGTGATCTGCTGAACATTACTGATCTTTCCAAATACAACAGGTGCATTTACCAGTATTGTTTTTGCTTTGGGGTTTTTTTAGTATCTGGTAAAGTCATTTTCCCTTCACACTAAAGTTGTAAATATGAATTTTTAAAAAATTATTGGGAATTTTTCTTGTTTATTTTTTTGTAAAAAGTAGACGATAATTGTTTTATATGAGTTTCTTCAGGCTGTTTTTTATAAATACCATAATATACACAAACACCTGAAATAATTAGTTTCGTTTTCAAAAAGTTTTCCATTTTTTTTGTTGGTGTCACAGAAGTGGAAAAATGATTTAATATAAATAGGAAAACACCATTTAGATGTTATTTTGAAGTTTTGCACTGTGATAACTAGCAATTCTCCTTTCCACTTCCAATTCAACTGGTAAAAATGTATGATTGTAATCATAGCCTATGAGAAATATGCAGTCTGTAGACCATTAATGAAGGCTAGCTAAATTTTGAAACAATAACTTTTTCTTTAAGACAGTGTGGAAATGGACCAGGTGTTATAGTTATTGTACTAGAAATATCCCATATGCTATGAAAGAAAGTGATAAACTATTCCATAAATGCTACTTTTGTGAAATTAGCTGCTTGTTTAGCTCTAGGACTTTAGAACTGTACCTTTAATTCAAGGACAATTTCATATTATGCAGAACACAAAATCTTTGCCTTGGACCCAAAATTGCCTCAAGAATGAAAACAACAGTTATTTACTATCTTAAAATGCTAAATGTTTGTAACCACTCATCATCCACAATACATATAAGTAATTGCAGAGCCTTGTACTAATGTATTTTTTGATTAACTTTTCTTCCTGTTTTGTTTGTATCCTCCAGTCAGAAATTTAATTCCCTATCCTGACAGGAAATGTTTTACAATATTGCATGCAGTAACCTGTAAGACTTAGGCAATATAGTAATTAAAAAGGTGACTTATGCCATCCAGATCTACATCCAACCATTACCTTAGATTTTTCTTTTATCCCTAAGATTGATGTGCTTGTTCTTTGGTATATCTTTTAAAAGATTGCAATCAAATGTGATGCATTCCTTCTTATATCCAGCACCTTAAACAGGAAATTATGGGGAATATGGTCATGGGCAGCTGTAAGGTATATATACAGCAATCAGTGTGTCATTACATTTGTCAAATACAGACTTTAATACAAATATTGAAAAAGTTCTTGAAATATTACTTTTGAAGGTGAATTATGCACAACCAATGTTCTTCTTGGATACTTCTTATAAGTGATTTAATATAACTGTTGAAAGTATTCTATTCGTGTTTGCTTCAATGGATAACCCACAGTAATTCTTACAATGTTTAATGGGCCCTTTTTGTGCAAACATGATGTTAGCATGCAGCTAGAATTTTGATATTCTCAAAAATAACTATCAAAGTAAATAACACAATCAATGTATTGATCAGTTTCATACGGTTATTGTATTTCATATTGTAGATAGTCTATTATCCAGGTAACTAATCAATTCATCATACATTTTTTATCTCTTTGTAACAATTCAAGATTGAGACTTGGTTTGGACCCTGCTGCTGTTTCCCTGCTCAGTTTTAATTTCAAATCATACTTTGTCTTGAGAAATGCAGATCAATGACTAATAGTTTATGTGGGTTAGTGAAGACTCTACAAGATTTAACCAACTTTGTAATCTATTTACATAGGCAGATATAGTTAATTTCCATCCATCTGCCAGTTGCTGCATGCCTCCATGTTTCACAGGGGATCCTCTTTGTTCAGAATAGATTTGAGTTGGAAGTCCTGAAAAATTTCTGGGTAAGGGCAAATTTTGACAAGCCAGATGTGTATGGAGCATAAGAAACAAGGTCTATAAAGTGATGTGAGCATCTATCAGTATTGCTTTTTTCAAAAAAGGAAATAGAAGAAAGATTTATCATGCATATCTGAAAGAAGCTAGCTTGTGCCTGCCCTATCTTATCCACACTTACCCTGACTCTTAATCAAAGTTGATGGTTTTTGCATATAATTAATAACAAGTGCCTTCCACAAACCATAGTAAAAGTAAGTAAACAGCTACCCATTAAAAGTTTGCTGGATGCTTGGACATTGCAAACACTTTTCTTATAAGTGTATGAGGGAAGTGGATTATAGTTCAGAAGATTTTGAACTGAGTGAAAATGAACTTGAGTACCTCAGAACACCTTTCATAGTATATCACTGGTTATTTTTCAGACTTTTTTCAGTGTCTCTAATTGATGTTTGTCATATCAATGAGATTTTCTAATACTGATATTGTTATTCCAAACCACAGAGTCCACCATACATTGGTTGTTATGTAGTGGAGTTAATGGTCAATATTCTTTTCTCCATCATAGCAAAGCAAATAAAGCTGATAAATGATGGTGGAGGTATTCTAGATTCAACAGTTCCCAGTTACCTTTCCGCATATGTCTGGAACCCAGGGCATTGGGAATGGAGTTGGCATCTGATGAAAAATGCTTTTTGATCATGCTTTTGACCTATGTGTATACAACAAATACCTTTAATAAAAAGGTCTTTTTCTCTGTGAAAGTAAGACAGTAGCCCTTGTGAGATATGTTTGGTTACATAAAAATTGTTGAGTCTAATTCTGTCCCCCTGAAAATGACTAATAATGAACTTTACAGGTCATAGTTAAGTTTAAATTAAATGTAATCTTTAAGTCCTTTTAGGGCCTTTTTCCTACTGTAATTGACACAAGTTTAAAACAGGTTACAAAAACATTATTTCAATAACATTTCTTGTTTACATAGCCTGGAGTATGATTTCAATGCTTTTACATTCCACTTTTACAACAGGCAGCTTTTAAAATAAAGGTATCTGTTGTAACTTTACAGTTTAAAATGTTTTAGTAGAAATACCCTTGGTAAATAAAAAAAAATGTTTAAATTTTAATTTTGTAGATTAACCACAGGTGTCACTTTCAGCAACAGATTTTGGTTAAGGTTTTTAGGAGGGGGGTTGGGGAGTTGTTTTGTATATTTTTTTACAGAAGACAATATTGCAATTACTCCTTAACTGAAAGTGATTAGATTAACAAATATTTGTACCATACTTTGGGTCTAAAAGTTGTTTGTTTTTGTATTTTTAAACTGAGGTTTTATGCTAATTATGAAAAAAAGATGCATAAATTTCCTTTTAAAAGAAAATATTTAAAGAGGAATCACAAAGTTGCTTATGTCTTTTTTTAGGAGTACCCCTGTAAATGTAGTGTTTTTTCAGGGGCTATAAATGTACCACTATATAAAAAAAGTTATATTTTATAACAATGTTTTGAGATGGAAATGGATTGTAGTGGTAAAATCATGGATGCATAATAAGCCAAATGTTATATTTGATTTCTGGGTTGTTAGAAAGGAATTAATGTGCGGACTGCATTTTTTGATCCCTTGTAATGTAACAGCTTAATGTATTGTACTTTACTTTTGTTTTTTACACCCTGATTTTTTTGATTTGCAGAATGGAGCAATGTCTTGGTGATATCATAAAGTAAGTTTAATTTTTGTAGGTATCATTTCATATGAGATTTATATGTAATTGATTTAATAAAGAATTTTGTGCATTTATGTACCTGAGTTAACAAGAAAGCAGTATATTTTTATTTACTATAGAGACTTAAATATACTTGGTTTTTATTTGCAGATCCTTCTTTAAGACTATTACATAGACAAAATTGTTTTTCAAACATCTTTGTTGTCGTTGGGTATGCTCATGTTACTGGTGACCTCTAACAATCCTCTTAAAAAACTCCATTTAATTCTGTTTATTGTAGCTTCATTACGTTTATGTAACAACACCCTCTTAATGTTTTCAATACATCTGGCCATCTTGTTCTTTCCCTGCCTTGATGTCTTCCTTTACATGATGTCTTTTCCCACCCCATTAGCTCATATTGTGTGTCCATAGATGGTCAACACTTGTTTCATGATCCTCTCTTCTGATGAAATTTCAAGATTTATTTCTTCTAAAACAGATTCATTTGTTGTTCTTGCATTCCATAGTACTTTCAGTATTCTACATCAACACCATAGCTCAAAAGCATCAATGTTCCATTCACTTTTCCTGATTTACTAGCTCTCACAACTGTACATTATTACATCTGTCTGTGTGTGTGTGTGTGTCTCTCTCTCTCTCTCTCTCTCTCTCTCTCTCTCTCTCTCTCTCTCTCTCTCTCTCTCTCTCACACCCACACACCCCCACNCACACACACACACACACACCAATCACTCTCCCTTACCCTCATACACCTCACTGTTAACTTCCTCCACTTTTTGTTTCACTTTTCTGTATTGTCACTCATTTTTCTCTTTCTTTTGTTTGACATCACCTCCACTGGCCTTTTTGTTGATCACCTTACCTGTACTCTTTACCTTTTGTCATCTTCCTCCTTTCCCCTTTCCTGCCTACCCTCTCCAACTTGCACTCACTTCATCTCCTGGTTCAACTCATTTTTTTTGCCTCTAGCTTTTCCAACTATACCTTGTTTATTATTTATAAAACTCCACTTGGCAAGCACTTTCAGAAACTTACAGAAATAACATCATTTGGCTTTTCATCATTTCATTTGAAAAATGTTTCTCTCTGTGACTAAAGGAAATTACCTTTTATTGGGAACCAAATCTGGATAGATCTGTGCAATTTGGCAACAACCTTTTTGATGAAATGTTGACTTCATTAATTTATTTTCATGTTTTCCATCAAATATCAAAGCTGCAGCTTGGGTGGCAATGTTTTCCATGCATGATATGTGTATGTGTGTATGTTTAGTAATGATGACATATCAGGAAACATTAGGGAACTTGAAAGTGAAATGGGGCATCTGCTTTTAACTAGTAATTTTATTGTCACCCAGTACTAAGTGGAGCAATTGGGCAGTTCTGCTCTTATAAATTTTATGAATTTACAACAGTATCTAACCCAGATCTTAAGAGTGGCTTCTTGCTTTTAAGCTGAGCCCCAAAAATATCAGATATATATGTATATGGTGAAAGGGCTATAATTATTATTACTGTGTCCATGGAAAAATAAAGTGTTAGTATATGATGGTAAGGAAGTTGCAGTCTTATAGTGTATCAGTGTTTCATTCAACTGTTTTAAAGTAGTTTGAATATATTTACATTTATTGGAAACTGTTCCCAATTGGTTTCTGCGTTGAAATATGATGCTGTTTGGTTTGTACATTTATTCAAAGGTGAGGTTGGGAGTGTGACAAAAATCGTTGATTTTTAGAAAATAAAAATAATGTTAGTATGATTTTTAAAAACCAATATCAGGGGTAACCATTTTCACATATATTGTTTTTGTTCTCGTCAAGAGTGGTTCCCATAAATAAATAAATTCCATGATAAAGATAGCATTTGATTCTGTTTTTGAATTAGGAAATAGCATCATTCACTTTCAGACAAATGACTGCCATTTGTACTAAAATAGGGTATCATTTCCATTTAAGTTGCTACTGGTTTGTTTGTTGGGTTTTTTTGGGGGAGGGAGTTGTTACTGTTGTTGTAGTTGTTGTGGCTGGGGTTTTTTTTGCGTGTTATTGTTTTAAAATCTGGTTTTATTTCTTGCAGTGATCCTCAAGCACTAAAAGATTTCTTGAGGAGCAGCAGTCAGGTATATAAGAAAAATGTTTTATTGTATTTATTACTTTCTTTCTATTATTATTTTTGTAATCCAACACAAAATGTGTAATTTCAGCAAACTTTATTGAGCATGGTGTATTTTTTATGTTTAGTTATGTTTCAATAGGATTATACCAAACATTATGTAGACTTTCTAGTGATAATTCCAAATATTATTCAGCTTAGGTTTTTTATAGCCTGTTAAATTATACAGTTGGTCATATAATCTGCTTATCAACAACTTTCTGCCAAAGATAAAACTTTTTTGTAACTTTTAATGAGAGGAGATGCTTTGTGCTTAATAGATATCACTTTATCTCAGACCCCCCCCCCCAACAGTGATGTTATAAGGAAACTTACTTTTCACCATACCAAAAATATGAAATGTGAAAGAAGAATACAGTTCATGTTTAAAAAGGCACAGGAGTGATGGAGCAGTGAAAAACAATAGACCTCAGTCATTGTTTTAGTGGAAAATGAACACAAACCTCACCCAATTCAGGCAATAACTACCAAATATATTCAATCTGAAAATGGTTAAAAACAATAATGTAATCAAAATAATTTATTTTAATTTTTTATTATTTATATTTATATATTTGTATTATATATATATATTATTTATATTATGTATTTATATTTATATTTATATATTTATTCTTTTTATTATTATTATTATTATTATTATTATTATTATTATTATTATTAATATACATATAATATTTAGTATAAAGAGTTTAAAGAGAAAAAAAGGCAATTCATTTAACACCAAAAGAACGATTTACAAACAATTATTAAGACAGCATAAGGTACAAACATTCAAATCACAACTCAACTAATATTGAAATCAATTTTAAGATGTTCAAGACAGAAAAGCGTCAGATAGACAGGGCTCTTCTCAAAACATGTGATGTGCTACTGATAACATTTCTGGATTTCTTGACCTGGGATCTTTTCCAGATATGCTTGTGTTCCTTTCTTGATCAGGCCGAGGACACCAACAACAACTGTGATAGTTTTGGTTTTGAGATGCCACATTTTTACTATTTCTATTTCTAGATCTTTATATTTGGATAGCTTTTCAAACGTTTTTATCGGAAGGAACACTCATATCGATGAGCAGGCAGGTGTTGTTCTTCCTGCCCTTGACAATTATGTCTGGACGATTAGCCTGTATTGTCCGATCAGTATACACAGAAAAGTCCAAGAGAATCGTGAAGTCTTTCCCTTTTGTAACTGGGTCTGCATGGTGTTCGTAACAGTTACTCTTGGTTTCTACAGAAAAATGCTTGCATAGGTTCCAATGCAGGTATTGCCCAACCCTATCATGCCGGTTTTTGTACTCATTAGATGTAACGACAGAGCAGCTGGAAACAAGCTGGTCTATTGTCTCAATCTTTTTCTCGCAGAGCCGATAATTAGGGTCAGCACCGTCGTAAAACATTAGCCTGATAGTTGTGTGTGAAGAGGCTTTGGTCTTGGGCAACCAGAATAAAACCCTCTGTTTCCTCTTTCAGTCCGGAGCTACGTAACCACTGATGGGTTGCTTTTTCATCTACATCAGCATTCTTGCAACGAGTTACAAACTGTCCGTGGAGAGTTTTCTCACACCATTGATTTTCAATCTGCGCCATACCAGAATGTTTAGCCTTTTTCTTCGTTTTTTGTGTTAGTGTTGTTGGTGATAAGGTCACATCTGTGTCCAGATCGACTTGCAGTTCAGGTGAAAACTTATTTGCTTCTTTGACAACAGGGTGTAATTTTTTAGTATTTTCGTGTATGTTAACCAATTGTAGAGGTTTTATAGTAAAGTTCTAATTGTATCACACCTCTTCCGCCTTTCTTTCTACTTACTTACAAACGCTTTACATCAGATTTAGGATGGTGCATTTTATTACACGTAAATTGTTTTCGAATTTTAGTATCTAGATTCCTCAACTCAGAAAGATTCCAATTTATCATCTTGAAGCTATAAGTTACAGCTGGTATAGCTAAAGAGTTGACTTCAATGTTTGTGTTTTGACTTCGCATTTTCTAGTATCATTTTATTGGTCAAGAGCTTGGTCTCTACAGTCGTATGGGCCTTTCCGACAACCCTTTTGCTCAACGGGAAAGGTGCCATGGTCCTCCATGTGAGTGTAAGTTCTCTTGGTAAGAATTAAAGTTAGCAGTTTATAGGTTGTCGTTAGCCACGTTATGGGTCTGTAGCTCTTAGGGTTATCAGTTATCGTTATTTTTAGTTAGCAGGTAAGTTGTGCCGAGACAGAACCATTCAGGTGTTGAGTCTGGTTCTTTTAATATTCGGTTAGAGTTGTGAGCTAGTCGCGAGTGTGCTGCATAGAGAGTGCTGAGCCAAAAGTTGGGGATTTGATCAATGCCTGGTGGATTTCCACTTGTGAGATTTCTTGAGAACCTTTACGATTTCTTCAACAGTTAAGTTCTCCCATGTTTGTTCGGGGATGTCTTTAGTGGAATCTTGTAGATGTTCTAACCATACGGCATTTCACTAAACCCTCCGTCATTTCCCCAGATGTTATTCCAAAAAAAACGAACCTCTTCTTTCAGTGGTATTTTATCCACACAGATCTCAGATTTACCAATTTCACGATAAAACTTTTTGGTACCAGTTTCAAATATTTTGTTTGGCCTATAGAACTTATTGCGTTTAACGAGCCTGCGTAAACGTTGGGCCTTAACTTGGAGTTTTTGTTTTAGCTCTTCCTTAATGGCGATGATATGGTTTTTGTTTTCAATTTTGTATTTCCTTATTACTTTTTTAGCCTTTACAGATCTTAATTCTTTATCTTTTTGCATTTCTTCTGATATAGATATTTCTTTTCGGTACTGCTCAATTTCCTTATCAATTTTCACCTGTCACTTTGGTTTATTCGGTTTCTTAGCCTCAGTTCTTTTTCTTTTGGTCCTAACACCACATCTTTGTTGAAGTACTTTACCCGTTGCATAAATAAGTTCGTTCACCGCAGTCAGATCGTGGCTAAGCCTGTTACAGATGTAGTGCAAGTGTAGTGTACGAATCTTAANTTAATTCTTTATCTTTTTGCATTTCTTCTGATATAGATATTTCTTTTCGGTACTGCTCAATTTCCTTATCAATTTTCACCTGTCACTTTGGTTTATTCGGTTTCTTAGCCTCAGTTCTTTTTCTTTTGGTCCTAACACCACATCTTTGTTGAAGTACTTTACCCGTTGCATAAATAAGTTCGTTCACCGCAGTCAGATCGGGGCTAAGCCTGTTACAGATGTAGTGCAAGTGTAGTGTACGAATCTTAAGGAGTGGTTCTCTGTTGTTAATATCAGTGTGCTGTACTATAGAAAATTCCTCTAAGATGACTGTTCTCATTGCCTTCAGTTCTTCTGGATTTACATGCTGCAATCCTTCATCATTCGGTTCCTGCAACCTTTCATTTTCCACCTCCTGATTTCTATCGCCAACATCAATATCAGTATTCTTTGTATCATTCTGTGTGTCGTATTCCAGTTTTCTTTAATCTGAGAAAGTTCAACATCTGTCAGTTTCTTAGCATTAAGATTTTCAATTTTTCCACTATCACTATTACGCGTACCCCAGAGAATAAAAGTATTTTCAGTGTTATTTGTCTCTAAATTTTAAAGTGCAAAATAAAAGCAATACATAACTTCCTTGTTCTCTTCCCTTGTCCATCTTTTCCTTTTTTCCTTTCAAGTTTTGTTAGGTGGTGATTCAGCAGGGCCAGGGGTGGGATTTCCTTGTGACTATGCCGGCCTTCGTTATGGGAAGAGTTAAGCCCAGTAGCAGACTATTCTACCTCAGGCTGGCCTGGCTCTGAGGGACGCGTCCCTTGTTTACCCGCGCGACGGACGAGTCGGTGTGATTTACTTCTGGTTTTCAGCTCAAAAAGATTGCTTTTTAGCCTTACTGCAAAGGAGCCTGATATTCCGCGCCAGTCGCTACCTGGAATTTCGAGTCCACTCGGATTTATTATTATTATTATTATTATTATTATTGTTATTATTATTATTGAGTGATGGAGCAATACGAGCCCATGGGGGACTCAGGGGTAGAAACCCCAGCAAACCCATCCGACTACCAGCCCGATAAGGGTAAACTGGGTGCATGCATCCCACCCAAGTGTGTGCGATATTGATGTACATAAAAAAAACAGCACATGACCTTGCAG
>RDPX01000014.1:2399693-2422931 GCA_003991215.1 Morbakka virulenta | reverse complement strand
GTTCCAGTCCCATTCACGCCGTTATTCTCAATACTTGGATTGGACATTTCATTCATAAGACGTTTAGTGATTTTTAGGTTACACAACCACCGGTATTTTTATCGAGACACCATCTCTAGACGATTGCCAACCAAGGCTCAAGAGCGCTTCGCCTGCCCGTGAGACAAACTTAACTCCGGCGGACGTCAACCCGGTATTTCAAGGTTTCGAGGTGGGCTAACAGGTACTACACCTTGCCCAATGGTGACCTGGAGGTAGTTGTGGCAAAGGGTAACCTCATTCGCCCACGTCGAAACTCCACAACCGGGTGCAGTTTATCGTCATACCCAGTACGAATTATTATTATTATTATTATTATTATTATTATTATTATATTTTCTTTTGGATTGCTTTTTTAAGAGGAAACATCCGGTCACTACCAGTGACCTGAGGTGAGAGAAATTGGAAGTTTATTTATATATATATATATATGGAAAAGTTGGTATAAAAATAGTATAAACAAAACATAAAAATATTTTAAAATATGTTTAAAATAGTATAAAAATAGATGGAAAATATTAAATATTGGTATGAAAACTCCCAAAATGGTACAATCTAGTTCTTCCGTAACTGGTTTTTGGTCAGTTTCTATTGGTTTCCACAGAAAAGTCCACACAGACATTCCAGTTAAGGTACTGACCTACCATGTCATGGCCGTTTTTTTTATTCTCCTGGTGTTAAAATAGAGCAACCAGAGATAGATGGTCAATCGTTTCTGTTTTTACTCGCAAAACCTGCATTTTGCATCAGCATCATTATGTAATTAGGTAATTTCGGGTAAACAAGCTTTGATCTTGAGCAACAAGAATAAACCTGTTCGTCTCCCCTTTAAGTCCGGAGCTTCTCAACCACTGATGAGTTGCATTTTCATCTACATCAGCCTGTTTACCTCGAGCTGCGAACTGCCCATGGAGGGGTATTTATAGCTATCGTGATTCAAGCTGTTTCACACCGACATTTTTAGCCAATTTCTTTGTTTTTCAGGCAATTTCAGTTGATGTCAAGAGATTATAATTTTCCATTTCAAGGTTCATTTCGCGGGAATGTTTATCAGATTCTTTATTAACAGAGTGTAGTTTCTTAGAATTTTCATGCAAGTTGACTAACTGAAGCATCGAGTCATTATCTAAGTACCGAGAAAGTCCTATTGCGCTAGTTTTGTACGAACGTTCAGGTTGAATCATGCCTCCTCATCCTCCTCTGTTTCTTGGGATGTGCAATCGGTCTACTTCCAACTTTGGGTGATGCATTCTATGACAAGTAAATTATTTTCTAATTTTTATGTCGAATCTTTGTAGATCGCTTGAGTTCCAGTTGACAACACCGAAACTATATGTTAGAACTGGAATAGCTAAGGTGTTGATAGCTGTTATCCTGTTTTTTGAATTTAATTCTGCTTTCATGATAAGCCTGACTCTGCGAATATACTCTTTTATCGTTTTTACTTTAATTTTTGCATATTGAATACCATTAACTTCGTTAACACCCACGTACTTATAGGTTCCCTCTTGATCTAATTCCTTTTTTAATTGTATTGTCATCATTCTGATATCATCCATATAAAACAGATGATTTATTTTCTAGGCACCTTATATCCGTAACCTTTCTCGTTTAGAAGCTTGGATGAGAGCACAAGTGCTATACAAAAGAGTAAGGGAGAAAGAGAATCACCATTAAAATCTCAACATTTTAGTTGCATACTTGAAAATAAAACACCATTTGAGTGTGAAAGAAGAAGATTAGCTTCCCATCAGGTCATAGATGTTCTAAGAAATTTTCTTAGGGTAATAGACATTTTAAACATTTAAAGACACCGTAAAATCCGTCAGTGTTGGACACTATCAGAAGCTTTTCTATAATCGATCCATGCAGTACTTAAGTTTTTGTTTCTGGATTTTGCACTTTCTAATATCATTTTATCTATGGGTAGTTGGCCCTTACACCCGTAGGATCCTTTTTTATATCCGTTTCGTTCAACTTGGAAGATGCCATGGTTCGCCATGTGAGCATATGTTCTTTCAGAAAGGATCAGTGTTAACAGTTTGTAGGATGTTGATAAACACGTGATCGGCGGATAACTTTTTTGATTTTTAGTGTCATTTTGGTCTTGAATCTGGTTCTGCCATTAATAAATTAAGATTTAAGGCGAACTTTGAATGCGTAGACTGCAAGCCATCTAGCCAAAAGTAAGAAACTTGATCTATTTCTGGTGATTTCCATTTATGAGGTTTTTAAGAGCCTTTATAATTTCTTCATTATTAATGTTTTCCCACTGTTGTTCTGGAATGTCTTTAGCATCATCCATCATATTTTTCACGTACTCCGACTTTTCATTATGTCCCTTTTCGTTGCCCCAGATATTGTTCCAGAACTCACTAACCTGTTCTTTTGTTGGTATTTCATCTACGGTTATTTCCGTCTTACCAATTTCCCGGTAGAACTTCTTAGCATCGGTCTCAAAGATCTTGGTTTGCCTGCAGATAGTGTTTCTTTTTGTAAATCTACGCAGTCTTTGGGCTTTAACTTAGAGTTTTTGCTTCAGCTCCTCTTTAATGGCAGGTTTTTGTTCTTCACTTTCTATTTTTTACTTTCTCAGTACTTTACTCGACTTTCCAGATCTTATTTCTTTATCTTTCTCTAGTTCCTCCGGTAAAGAAAGCTCTCTGATGAACTTCTCCATTTTTTATCAATTTTACGTTGCTATTTAGTTTTTATGGGTTTCTTTTATCCTGTCTCCTTTTTTGCTTTAATTCCACATTTATTTTGTAGTGTTTTAGATTTTGCACATAAAACTTTATTTAGTTCCGTTATTTCATGGTTAATTTCTTCGCAGTTGCTTTAATGCTTCGTTTCCCAATGCAAGACTTCTTTTAAATTTATGAATTTGTCAAATTTTCAACAGAGATTTCCTGTCGGTCATTTCATTGTTTTTGAAAGTAGATAGCTGTTCAAGGATTTCCGTTCTCATCAATAACAAGTCCTCCTGGTTGACATCATTCTCCGTTGGGATTACATCATCAACATTGATATCTCTATTGACATCTTCATTACCATAAACTCTTTACTCTATTAATTCATTAATACTAACTTCGCCTGTGTCATTTAAAACCGTTTCTTTAATTTGTGCTATTTCAATATCAATTATTTTCTTATCGCGAATTATGCATCTCCTCATATTAGCTAGTTTATTTGCATCTAAAACATCGAATTTATCGCGCACGCTCTTACGTGAACACCATTTAAGAAAAGTATCAGCAGTATTGTTGTTTTCAGGTTTTTCCAGAGCATAATAGAAACAATATAAAACTATTCTTCCCTTTTCCATTTTTTCCGGTTTTTTCTTTTGGCTATTTTGTTTTGGTTGTGAACCCGGAGGGCCAGAGTTGGGAAGACTCTAGTCTTGGTGACGATGTGGATTGTGGTCGGGTGAATAACTTGACCTGGTAGCATATTTTTCGACCGCAGGCTGGACTCGACCCTTGCTGGCGCGCGCGAGGGATGATTTTCATTTGAGAAAACATGCATTTTAGGCTTTCTGTCAAGGTGTTACACATCATGCCCAGGTATCAGCTGAGTCCACGCGGTATGTCCACTCTGACCGAGTTGACTCCACCGGACCTCATCCCGGTTTTTCAAGGTCTTGGAGTAGCCCAACAGGTACTACACCTTGCCCAAGGGTGACTTGGGGGGTAGTTGTGGCTGAGGTTAACCTCATTTACCAACCCAGGACATTTATTATTATTTATTATATATACATATACATATAATTAAAAAGGCACTTGGGTTGGCAGATATTATTGAAAATGTCACAACTATTTTTTATGTATGGCTTGGACTATGTAGAAAATTTACTTATATTCCAATGTTAGGTGAAATAAACATCATAACTATCTACTCCCTGATGGTACATGGTGGTACGTATTCAGATTATATGTGTGTATATATATACATTATTTTGTAGCACTGATGTTTCGTACCCAAAATGGTATTTGGTGTTGTCTGAAGTTGCTGTAAAAATATTTATTGTTCTTTTTTTAAAGATTTATGGATAATGCTACCTCTTAGTTATGGGTGCACGCCTTAGTAACTAATCTAACCTATAACAATTTCTCTTTTTTTGGCCTGTAGACAGACAACACGATAGAAGAAACAGATGTCACATCGACCTCGTTAGATGAAGCTCTTTCTTCAAGCCTAGACTTTCTAGCATCAATAACAGCCTCATCTTCACTGGCTGGTAGTGATTTTGGGGAGAATATTAATCAAACTTTACAAACGACGCCCGCATTAGGTAATCTGCAATATAACCAGATACCAATGGGAATTGACTATGTTTTAAATTCAGAATTAGGGAGTAATTTGAACACTGTAAATGGAAAAAACACGCAGAGCAGTGCCCTACCATCTGCGACATTTGTTTCTTCGTATCCGAATTCCTTACCACAGACTGTGCAGAACGTAGGTTACAACTCAAGTCAAAGCGTCAGTATAAGTAGACCTGGCGTAAAGCAATCAGTACCATTGATCCTTAGTAACGTGAAGCCAAACGCGGCAGGTCATGGAAACCTAACGAAAAGAAGTAACTCACCAAAGAAAAGGGCTGCTCAAACAGCGAGCCAGAGCAATGTCTTTAGTGCTGGTACTTCGAAAGGAATTCCAACTAATGTTGAACAACTGATTCAACAGCCTGAAACTAGCTTGACGAATGTTTTCCCTAATAACCAACAAACTGTTTTAAACAATGGGATGATGACAGCTAATGGGCAAGCTATATTAGTGCCATCAGCAGGTGGTAAAATGCTGATTGTGAATAGCCCTAGCAAAGGGAACCAAGCCATTGCTTTGCCGGCAGATTTCCTTCAACAGCAGCAACAGTCCACTTTTATATCAGGGATTAACCAGAATGCAACCATGGGAACAAAGCAGCTATTTGTTTTACCGTCACAGTTACAAAATCAAGACCTAAGCAAACAAACTCAGGTCGTTGGAATAGCGTCACAAGGAGTTACGTCACTAAATGCTTCACCTTCTGTACAACAGCTTAATGTTAATTACCCCGTCGCCAACCAAGGGAATAATGGTAACTTGCAAAATTTGTCTGCCAAGTCAGATGGTCAGCCATCATTAGTACAAGGGTCGGTTTCAAACACAGGACTTCAAAATGTAAACTTAATAGTTTCTTCTCAACCTAGGGAAATATTACCAAAACGAGTTGGTCCAATTGCGAGCCTTTCACAGCATCCAAATATTTTGCCAAAAGTCACGATAAGCCAAGCAGATAATACAGCAAATTTATTTGGAAACACTGGAAATGTGAGCACCCAGAAGCAAAGAGTACAATTATATACTACAAACCCCACACAAGTTATTAACCAACAGATAACAAATCAGCAGTACACAAGTGGAAACGTACAGTTTCAACAAGTTACTCCAAACCAACTGTTTCCTGCAACCACCCCTTCTACTGTGGGACAAAGTACATTGTCGATCCTACAAGCATCGGTTAGAAATGTGGCCAGCCCTCCCCAGCCTTCTAAACAAGTTAGCACAAATCAGGAGCCAGTACCTACTGCATCACACCAAATCCCCATTAACAAAGGACTGTCAAACAATGTCTCTATGGTTAATTCAAACTTACTTGCAACAAACTCCAAGGGACAAGTTGGGCCAGCGCAAAAGATTATCGGAAGACAGTCAACTTCCTTTAAGCGGGGTCAGTCCCCAGTAAAAAATCAACAAAATATAATTTTTAAGCAAGGACAAAACGCTGGTAGTAGTCCGGTAGCCACTCCCACGGTGACTGCCACGCAAAGAAACACATTGCCAGGGTCTTACCAGCCCTCTTCAGTTTTGCAGCAGGGTCAGATCACAACAAGTACATTGCCGGCAACAGCAGCAACTATTTCTTCACTATCGCAAACTTCATTTATACCAGGAACCAATCTTCAATCACAGCTAACCCAACTTTCAGCTGGATCTGCTACTCATCAGCAATCTACATCACAACCACAGTACTCATTGCTAGGAAAAGAGGGTATTCAGAAACTAATACAGCTATACCAGCAGCAGGGCCAGGCAACTGGACAAAAGCTAACAAGTCTAGGGAGTCTTGGTGCTGCAAATCTGACTGCGCTTATGCAAAAGCTCATGTATTTACAGCAACAACAGCAGCAACAACAACAGACTGGCAGTCAGCTACAGCCGAACCAGACGAGTCCCTTAGCATCACAGCAGTTATTGCAAGGAGCAGGAACGCCTGTGCAGGTTCTCACCCAACACCAACCAGGCAGCTCTACTGTTGCCCAAGACAATACACTATCTATTCTTAGCAGTCAGGTTGCATCAACAACTAGTATTCAAAATCAAGGTCAGAACCCAACTGTTAATTCCGCTGTTCGATTTAACCCGTCACTATCAGTACCAACGATGACAAATACAGATTTGAATTCCTTAAGTAGCCTACTTGCTTCATCAGCCGGAAATCAACCGAGTACAACAAATGTATTTACTGACAACACGGGGCAATCAGTTGCTGTTAAAACCCAGACTGGTAGGCCACAGAACGTTCAACTCGTTACAAGCTCTTCAGTTGTTAGACCTGGAGATAATAAACCGTTGCTAGTTCAACTTCCCCAAGACAAAGGTACTGGTGTAACTTCGTTTATTAGTGCGGCACAGCTCACACAATCACAACTACAAGATCTACAGCAAAAGCTTCTCGTCCAAAAGATAAACCAACAAGCACAACACCTTTTGCCTAAGCAGCTGGCGTCCGTTGGACAATCAACACAAGCAGTCAATGTCAGTGCATCGAGTAAAGCAGGAACAAGTGGAGTGAAAACGAATGTTGTGTATATTAAACCAACAACTAAACAGCAAAAACAAGTAACAAATGTTTCCTTCCCTGGTACTTTACCAGTGGCTGCCAACAAAGGAGTTCCGAGCACAATATCCACCTCAAAGATTGTTATTAAGCCCATATTTTCAACACCTTCTTCGCTGACTGTATCGGGAGCTCAGGCCAACAAAGTAGTAGCATCTTCTGCAGTTCAAACAAAATTTGCCACGAAGACACCAAGCAGCGTCGGCGAATTGCAGATATCCCCTCAGGGTCAGCAAAAGATTGTCATATCAAAGAAAATCAAGGATCAATTACAAAGCTTATCATCAGCACAGAAGGAACAACTTCTTCGAAATCCCAAGCAAGTACTTGTTATCAATGGCCAAAAAGTACCGCTTGCACAACTGTTACAACAGCTTGCAGAGGAGTCCAAGGCGCAGCCTAAGGTAATAAGTTAACAATACTTTTTTTCACATAAAAGCCCTCTGTATGAGAAAATAACTTTGCGTAATAGTTGTCATATGACCATTCCACGTTAAGATTTAAAGTTAACTGTAGAATTATCCTTCTGAATTTAACCAGTTATAATTTCCTGCTAGCTGCACTCCGGTCATAAGAGCAATGCAATATTGTATTTTGTCAAAGTTTATAGAATTCTAAACAGTTAGCTCTCAGAAATTGAAGAGGACACAGTTATTCCTCCCCGTATGACCAATTACTTTGCCCTGTTAAAAAGAACTGTGCGTTAGTACTGCAACTAGGGATTTTACCTTATAGCAAAAAGTATACTTTTGTGATAAGCACTTCCACAAAAGACTTGCGTTAAGGCTACGCTACATTTGTTTCCATGCCCCATTCCTTCCCTGATATTTGCCCAAATGACTAAGAGAAAGTAATTGCTATTTTCACCTCGGAATAAGATGGAACTGTTAAGTACCTGTGATCACTCGTCTGGTGCGAACATTGCTAGTTACCATACCCCTTAAAGTAGAGCAGTTTGCCAACACTTTTTTATTTAACTATATCGTTTTTAAGAGCCCTCTGCGCTAGCAAATCCCTTTAACCTTTGAGTTTTCAATGGTTGCTTAAACAGTAGCACCCAATTAAATATCACCCGTCATTGTGCCTTTAACTCAATTACTTCCACTTTTTAAAAGAATCCGATGCTACTCCTAAATTTCTACAGGGAAGCAAGACACTAAAATGTGTCAGGATTTGTGATGGAGACCCCCAAATGAAAAGTGCATTGTACAAGACGACAAACATTTAATAAACTCCATTTCCTTGGGATATCATACTTGTTGCGGAAACAGGGACAAATGCCTCGTTAAATTTAGAACGTTGATTCCATCGAGAATTTTAGCACTGGCACTTTGATTAAGGCAACTCCAAGTATTGCTTTTTATGTTTGTTTTGAGAAACAAACAAATCCTTTTCTTATTTGAATAAATCGTAGTAAAATCAACATCAATAAACACTACTCTTGCACAAGACCAACAATCGCATAGCAGTTCTTGGTCAAAGAGAAAAGTTAGGAGTGTTCAGTTTTTCTGTTATACTGGAGAGATACAACCCTGATTTTATGGCGAGTTATTATTTAACAGCCCTTCGTTAAAATCGTATTATCAAATAATAGATTTTTATGCCATGATTGCCCCTTCCCCCAAACACCCCCTTGCAATGAAACTTTCCCAGATGACAAAATTATCTCCGGACGTCCATGAAATGTTCCTTCCCAAGACATCTGCCACACATGGACACCAACGGGAAGCATTCCAATACTCCAAGCTTGTCTTTTTCATATTGATTCACCAAAAAAGTAATGAGAGGTCTGCATAGATTTGAGTGGATGAATAAACGTGATTATACTGAAGAAATGAACACAAATACTGTACTTTACTTTTTCTGCCAGACGTTTATAATTCAGATTTCTTTTTAATCATTTCCCGCAGTTCTTTTGAAGTTCATAGTTACTGTGCGACAACATTAACACACAGCGGAATATATGTTGAGGACGACTATCATCGCAATTTTTGCAGACTTTTTGATGAACTTCTGTAATTTTTTAAAAGAATATCTAAAGAAACGTTCAAGTATTCGGCTTTACAAGATAATGTTTTTCATACGGTTTTAGGCTGGGAAAGCAACCGTGAAAAGGCCGTTGACTTTAAAAGAGACCGAAGAAAAAATAATTGAAGAAACAGAATCTAAAGTAACAAAACGGTAGGTTTTTTAAAAGACAGAAACCGTTTACTGTATAGTAAAATCTAATACATTAATTAAAACTTCCGGGGGCTGCGAAGGGTCCTTCTGTAAGCTATAGAGATAGCAATTGACCGAAACATGCGTAAAGTACAAAAGCTGCGAGTAAAAGGTCGTGTATGGGGGTGGGTTGTATTTGAGTAACCGCCAGCCCCTATTGTTCATTAAATTTGTTTTGGTGTGGACGATGTTTTTTCCAGAAGTCAAAAAAACTCGGAAAGTTCGTCGTGGCATGAGTTGAATACCATGTGTTTTTTTTGGACTCTCTAGAAAGTATTGTAGTGTAAAAACTAAAAAATGTCCTTTCTTAATAGGGTAAAATTTAGTACCAGTATTGAACCAAACCTGTTTTTGTAAGAGTAATAGTAATATGAGTAATAGTACCAATAGTAATAATAATATTAGTAATAATAATAATAATATTAATAATAATAATAATAATAATAGTAGTTGTAGTCGTGGTAGTAGTTGTAGTAGTAGTGGTAGTAGTAGCAATAATAGTAGTAGTAGTAGTAGTAGTAGTAGTAGTAGTAATAGTAGCAGTAGTAGTAATAGCAGTAGTAGTAATAGTAGTAGTAGCAATAGTAGTAGTAGTAGTGGTAGTAGTAGTAGTTATTGTTGTTGTTGTTTTTGTTGCTGTTTTTTAATTGATGGCTTTGAAGAAGAAGAAAAGAAAATAGAGAAGGAGCTGTATAAGTAGCCTCGCCGGTCGTAATTACATTGGTGCTTTTGACAGCTTTATTTGCCAGTGGTTGTTGCATTTTATCCTTTAATTGGTTTTGTTATATATTTTGTGATGATTCTAGATTAAAACACTGCCTGGCTGCAGACCAAGCACGTGTATTAAAGCCGGAAAGAGACAAACCGTTTCGATCAGCTGAAGATGCTCTGTCCAAGNTAATAATAATATTAATAATAATAATAATAATAATAGTAGTTGTAGTCGTGGTAGTAGTTGTAGTAGTAGTGGTAGTAGTAGCAATAATAGTAGTAGTAGTAGTAGTAGTAGTAGTAGTAGTAATAGTAGCAGTAGTAGTAATAGCAGTAGTAGTAATAGTAGTAGTAGCAATAGTAGTAGTAGTAGTGGTAGTAGTAGTAGTTATTGTTGTTGTTGTTTTTGTTGCTGTTTTTTAATTGATGGCTTTGAAGAAGAAGAAAAGAAAATAGAGAAGGAGCTGTATAAGTAGCCTCGCCGGTCGTAATTACATTGGTGCTTTTGACAGCTTTATTTGCCAGTGGTTGTTGCATTTTATCCTTTAATTGGTTTTGTTATATATTTTGTGATGATTCTAGATTAAAACACTGCCTGGCTGCAGACCAAGCACGTGTATTAAAGCCGGAAAGAGACAAACCGTTTCGATCAGCTGAAGATGCTCTGTCCAAGTTAATTCCTTATCATGTTTTCTTTGAGGAAACACCAACGAAACATGTATTTGAAAAAGGTACGTTACTTGCACTGTTTGATTTAAGAGATTAGGAAATACAGTTGGCAGTTTGATTGTGACTTATTTTCGGTGTAATTCTGAATATGCTGTTGCTTAGAGTATTTAAATAGTTGCCTAGTTTTGTTTCACTTTTGCTTGACGCGTTATTCACAGGTCTTTTCTCTCAATAAAATGCTGGCTGGTTCGTGCCTTGGTATGAAAAGATAAAACCGAAACTAATACAAAATTCGGAAGGAGAACATTATTTTCGTTTTGTGGTTTGTACTTGTTTCCTTATGAAGATTAATGTGATATTTTCTTCGACTTCGCAGAGAAACGAAAAACTTAATCAAAGGCTATAGTGGTTTAATTACCTCTGTTTTTACGAGAGCAAGATAATTTTGTTTCTCGTTAATCTTTTTCATTAATCGTTCATCTGATATGGAAAGAGTAAAAAAAAGTAAGACCAATTTGCTCATGCTTACTATGTTTACTTCCTTTCGTAAGTTGTAGATTTCCACTGTAACTACTAGGTTTTTATGTTGGAAATACTTTACATCTGTCTTCACCAGAAATGAAAGACAAAACTAGTTCTTTTCCTCCAGGATCATCGACCCTGATTCCAAGACTTCTTAACCCGTCTTTATGTATGTTGAGTTTCGATTTGCAGGTTGAAATAGAAGCTGTGCTTCTGCTGTCAAGTATGATAACATGATTTTGTTGTTCGTTTGATCATTTTTTTTCATTAAAGTTTTGCAATACATTTTAAATATCGCAATCAAAACTACGTACATTTTTGTCCAGAAGATGTATGCTCCAGGACAAATCACCTAAAAATTATTTTGGTAAGAGGTGGGGTATGGCAGCTATCCTCCTTTTTAGTTGGAAACAACTGATCATTGTCATTCCTAGCAGCAGTTTGTGCTTTATTTCATTAAAATACAGCAATGTAATGGAAAAAACGTTTGAGGAGCCGTGGCTTAATGTTTGGTGCAACTGCACTGTTATCAAGAGGTTCCGGGTTCGTTTCCCCGAGCGGGCAACTTTGAAACTTCATCAAAGAAAATGCCATTGGTTGGCGTCAGGAAGGGCATACGGCTAAGAAATTCCTCTCTGCCAAACCCAAGTCGCTATGAAGCTGAGCCCCAATTACTGAGGAAAATGACGTTACAAGAAAAGGTGTAGCGAAAAAAACGTTACAGACTGTAGGATTTTCGCAGTTGCGTTTAATTCTCTCTTTAACTGCAATGATTTTGTAATTTTATTGAGGGCATTCCGGAAACTATGAATCTGTTATACTTTTGTTATTTAGATGAAATGGTATTAGACTCAGTTGCTGAACAACTTCTAGAGAAGAAGCAACAGCTTATTCGAAGGTTTGACACCCTGCTGCTGAACGAGTTTCAGGTAGTCTTTTATTCTTTTCTCATTTACTACCCCCAAGTCAGAGAAATACAGCCACTTTTAAACGCATCGATGTTATTAGTACAACCACGTATTTTTTTATTTCTCTAAGGCAGAGAAGATGGTGGGTGCCAGTTCTTGCATCTTTTTTCATTGTTAAATAGGTTCCAGTTGATATATATATAATAAGATTATACCTGCCAGATAAAGGAGAGGAGCCGTGGCTTAATGGTTAGTGCACTGCACAGTAACCAAGAGTTCCGGGTTCGATTCCCCGAGCTGTCGAGGAGAATTTGGAACTTTGCGAAAAGAAAAAGCCATCGGTTGGCGTCAGGAAGGGCCTCCGGCCAAGAAATTCCTCACTGCCACATCAAAGACCCTGAGACGGGCAACGTCTGAGCCCGAATTGCTGGGGAAAACTGACGTTACAAAAAAATAACTAAAGACATTTAAACAAGCTGTTTGGCAGCANTCACTGCCAAATCAAAGTCCCTCTGAAGGGCACCGTCTGAGCACGAAATGCTGGGGGAAAATGACGTTAAAAAAAAATAAATAAAGAAATTTAAAAAAGCAGTTTGGCAGCATAATTAAACTATGTATTAAACTGCTGTTGCTAATTTTTTTAAAGTCAGTGGAAAAGTTTCAATATTCTAAATGATATGAAAACTTGCTTTTGTTTTTCACCCGCATCACTTTGTTGGGATTTTTTTAATCGTAGAGATAAGCGGGCGATAGGTATCGTTTTTCTTTTCTGTTAAGAGAAGACAATTTGGATTTGATATAAACCACAGTACCTCAGGAAATCAAACGCCCAGTAGTGCGATAAAGGAAACCCTATACCTGGATTCACCGACCTACACACATATATGTTTGTATCTATAATTGTAACTATTTGCAATTAAAGCTGTTGTTTTTTTCTGTGTTGTTTTTCTAACTTGTTTTTAAAGTGTGACGTTTTCAGTACTGAATTGCTTAAACCGGTCTACAAACGTGGTACATTTTCATGACGTAACTGAAATAGCTCCATGTAGGATTTTTACGTAAGAGGTTTTTCTTTTAGATACAGCCATGTAGTTTTTTAAGTTTTGCATCTTATTTCTCTAATCCAGTTTTGAAGAGAAATCTATGAAATCGACCCTTAGTTTTTCGGCCTCTTAAACATAATTATAGTCGAGGCCAACCGTGACAATAAGCGTTAAATTCAATATTTATATATAATTAAAGCTCTATCACAGTGAGTAGCAGCGTTATGTACTTACTATCTAATTCGTTTTAGTAAACAGTATGCCTTGGTCAGTGTTCGTCAATCTTTTATGATCTAAGCTTAAAAATAATTTGTTCAATTATGGTACATTATAGTAGCTAAAACGTTTACTTTTTTTATCCAATAGAGAAGTGTGCCGACTGCGGAAGTTGTCATGCTGAACCGACTTTTTGTAACAGATGAAAGATCACTTTTGCAGAAGGACAAACAGGATGCTAAAGAAGGTGAACATTTTAAACTCACCATAGTCAGTAGTTATTACCTAATCTTGGTTGATGTCAGAGGGTTTTGTGTGTTTGTTTGTTGAGATTTGCCCTTAGCAAGATAAGTGTTTTTGCCACTCAAGTTGAAAGGTTTACACCATATTGGAGTCTTTTGGGGATTTTTGTTAGTATTTATCATTGGTTTTAGTGCGGACGTGCTTGGTGATAGGGATCAAGTGGTTTTGAGGAGTGGAGCCATACCTCTCTGTTTGTTGTGTTTCTTTTTTGTAATGTTGGAAGCCATATTTCTTGAAGAGAGTTAAAATGCATCTATGGCTACAAGATGATGTCAGCTTACCAAGGCCAAAGGAAACAACAGCTCAACAAAGACACTCCAACTGCTTTGCCCCATACTTGCCATGACCTTGTTGACGTCACAAAATTTCTTTTAAGTAAAGCTCATCAGTTCGTCAATTTCGAACAATACGTCACAGATCCAGTGGGACTAATATTTGGGAAATTAAGACGGGTTTATTTTTTTAGGTGGGACTTTATTGTAATATTGTGCAGCAAGTACTGGAAAAAGTCAATATCCAAAAAACGAAACTTGGTGTTGATATCAAGAATTTGAATGGTGATACCGGAAACACTTGTCAATTATATGTTTACACTTTAAGTGAAAATGTATCAGCACTCATTTATACTAATAGTGACCTGGAGGAACTTATATCTGTTGACATCAAGATGACACTCCCAGTGAAGAGAATTTTTTATGTAAACAACAGTAGGGTACATTAAGTTACTATCTTTATCGAGGGGAAAGCAATACTTCGGAACAATATATGCCTTTAGACTTTTTTTGTCATTCGTTCTGTTTAAATAAAGTGACTGTTCATGTTTTTAGAGTGTCACTATGTAAAATACTTAAGCAAACGACCCAGTATTATAATTTTAACATAGAGAAGAAGCATGCATTGGCTTTATCAAATATCCTGCTGAAAAAATCTTTGCGTTATTTTTTCACCCAGGTCAGCAAAAAAAAGAAATTTTGACCTGTTCAAATAATAATTTAGATTTTGATATACAATGTATATTAATGTCGAAAGTATGTTTTTGATTCACTTACCTGTGACAATTTTTTTCCCTTTTTCCGTACTATTTATGTCACTATTGTAGTTTATTTTCAGAACTGTAGTAATAGCTTCATACAAAAAGGCCACTATCAAAGCGAGGACTACATCTTGTAGCCCTGTCTCAGCTGTTTTTGTATAAACCCCCTTTTATCAGGAAAAACCTTTTGACTTTTATTAACGTTGGGGCAAAGACACATTTCAAGATTATATCTTTATTTTGTTCACACGTGGCAGGCAAATCACAAAGGGTTAAAATTTGTTGAGCAACATAAAAAGTTGAGACTCATGTCCCCACTCTCCTGATGTGTAGGACTTCCATTCTTCAAACTTTGAATTTTTGTTGTTGCTACTTAAAGTAACAGTGTGATTTCAGTATACATGCAAGTCACATTGTCCGAGTTGTGTTATTACAGACAGATTCCTGCTCCTCCCTTCTCAAATTTGAAGAGTGTAGTATGATGTATAGATATAATCTATTTTCTTGCTTCTTTTCAAATTCTTAAGTAATTAAAGATTTATGTTGCTATTTTGTGCATACGTATCAGTATTTTGACAATGCCCTCTAGCTCTAGGCTCCAGGTCCATCCCACCTGGTCCTGTAATAAAGATCGCGTTGGCCAAAATCCATGGTGCCTAAGAGATTTGAAATATGTGAAGTCAAGTGAAATTTCTCTGTACTTTGGTTCAAAACTCTGGGCCATCCTCATCCTAATAGGGTCTCAAGCAGGGTAAATTGTAATATGTGGAAGGTGATTGATATTAGAATCTATATCAGTCTAAGCCACGTCATGATAACACTGGCAAGTCTCGTACCTGAAAGTTCTTGGAGATAAAATTTGTAAATGCAAGAGGTATTAACTACCATTTGGTGTTTAGACAATAACATCTTTTTACCAGTTTGAATTTTTTCACCGCTTATTTCGGTTAAGGAAGGTGTTACTATTTATTTATTTTTGAAATATACCTTAACACGTTTGTTTGCCGTGAATGTAACACTATGCTTCCATTACTTTACAATTTTTGTATGAGCCCTCGTGATCTAAGAAAAAATTAAACACGGACAGAACGACACTCAAGGTCACTAGATAGGTATGGAAAACATTTCCAGATATCAATTTTAAGTAGTGTTTTTATTTTTTGCTTTGATTTTAAGGTAAATTTCAACTACACATTTTTGACCAAGACGAAGAGGAGGAGGAGGAGGAGGAAGGAGAAGAAGATGATGATACGGATTCAGAAGATGATGTCTCAGTATCTGATAATTTACTTTGTGGTGAAGAGATGGAAGATGGCAACATTGACAGTGACGTTGAAATCGAACCGGACGATTTAGATCCTCTTGAAACAAGTCATGCTATACCTGAAACAAATAAAAAGATAAGAATTGGTCACGAATTAGGTATCTCTGTACCTAACATTTCTGTTGATGCGGATATGACTGAAGAACTAAATGAAGCTACGTCAAATTTGCTTGCGGACTTAGAGAGTGATGATATGTTTTCACTATAGTGGCTGTTTTTTTCTTTCGGTGAAGTACAGAAATGTTAAAGACAGGCAGTGGTCTTCCGCTTGGCTGACAAAATCAGGTTATTGGTCCCAAAAAGCCTGCAAACATCGATGATGTATTGTCTGTCCCAAGTAAAAGGAGCAGAGAGAATATGCTCGTGGCATAAAATAGAAGTCTTTCATCATTTATGAAAATACAGCTTGCATGTAGCTGGAAACACAAAGTTAAAAAGAAAACGGGAGTGAAAACAAGGTAAAGGAATATAATCAGACAACTTTCCCTTCAGTTAGCGGAAAGAAACACAGAGCCGAAAGACATGCTAGCAAGGCAAGTTGGAAGGATCAACTCTGAGCGCCATCTTTGGATATATAAAGTACATTCAATTATACTGTTCTACAACTTTATACCATTTTGCAAATATTTTTGTAAACGAAGCAGAAAGGTCCACTTCATTAAAGAGTACGAAACTTTAGGCTACTTGCCATTTGGAAGGCAGTGTTGTATCTATTTAACTTTTGTTTTGCCTTTCATGAGAATATTACAAGATAAGTGCACCTCTTTTTTTTTTAGTTGGCTACTTAAAAAGCGTGTTTTTTTTCTTGGTGAAAATTTTTTAACCGTATAGTCATTTGCTTATGCATAGAAAGTATAATATATTTGTTACTTAAAATTAGTCAAAATAGCTAACCAGCTACTCCATGATTCATTACGTAATACAAATCTAATGAAGTACCCTGATAGTTTTTATCAGGTGAATATCCTTGGTATTTTCGGTTGGGCATTTCTTCACAGGCAGTGGAACCAACATTGCCGGGCATTGAATTTCCCATCATTTGGAATCGTTTTTATGGGGTTTTTGGTGTCCTCTGTGTTTTTGAGTTGCTACTGCTGCACACTAAGTCCTGAAACATGCCTAAGACACCACTTATGGACCCCTTCTGCTCGACTTACAGTCTACGCTTCCATTAAAAAGAATTGGCATTACATTACTTTATTAGGTTTATTCCAGGGTTACCTAATTATTAAGTTAATATAAGTCCGACTATCTTGTTGTTTATAACGTTCCGATTTATTCCAACCGGAAATAAAGCTAATTTTGTTTATCAGACCGGAACAGCGCCGTTCGGTTTATTACTTAGTGCTTCCGTTTTAACAGCCTGTCCGAATATTTTATTAATTATCAAAGGTTAATTGCTTTTAATTGAATAACTTGGGATAAACCTTAAGTGGAGAATAATATCTGGCAAACTAACACCGTTATTAATACCTAGCCCTCCTGCTTTAATTGAACTTCTCAGTGTAGTTAAGCATAGCCCATATGAACACTAATAAACACTTGTCAAAGTATTAGAACTATGCGCTAAAGATCAATCAATGGTTCGATAATTGTTTTAACAACCATGTGCATTTTCATAACGTTTCGCTGACGGTAATTGCGCGTTATGGAATGCAGGATTATTGGGCAGTTGCTCTAAATTTTGAAACGTTTTCTTGAACTTTTTCATTCCATAATCAGTGCAGCTATGATACTAATAAACTAATAAATGAGAGGTAGTGAAGAGTATTGTGCCTGGTGGTACGATTTAAAGACCCAAATAGGCACCCCTTTGCTGTCACAATAAAAACTAGGTATATGTTCATGATGACGGCGGAGGACTGCATCACGTATGTTGGGAACCAGTTAGGTAAAAGGTTGAGCCTTCACAGCGTTACCTGTTTACCTATAGCAGAAGTTTGTTTTGGGTCGTGTCTTATGGTACAGCATAATAAATGGGTCATCGAATCGATTGTTTACCGTTTGGGAAAGAATACAAACGATTTATCTCGAAATCCCGAATGGATTTCGACTTTTTGTATTAGCTGCTTATGCTGAATTTCTTTTGATGCGCATTGTGTAAAAATAATGTATGAAAACATGGACGGGAAAATTAAAAGCGTACGGGTGCGTAGAGGGATCAGAAAGGTGTAAAAAAGCTATGTTGTGCCTGTGTACTGTTCGTCGTGGGTGCCATCTAAAATTTATTATTTTTTGTCGTTTAATTTTTCCTCAGTACAGGAGAACGAGACTTGCAGATCATAAAAAGTAATTATTTACATTGAAATTTTAGTTATAGCTCCGAGTGATTGAATCGATTAATAAAATAGAATTTAAAGTATATTTGTTGCATATTAGAAACGATAATATTAATTAGTAGAAGCCAAGCTAAAAAATCCCCCTCCCCCTGGTATTCAGATTTGTGGTCTTATGTTGCTATATAGGGATGAGCTGAAGTCTCTCCTGGGACGATTTAGTTTGCCTGTACCTATTCTTCTAATACATATCATTTATAAAAATAGTACCATTTGTACAGTTTCGTGTTTTATACGATTTAGAAGTACGAAGTGGTTGGGAGAAGAAGGAGCTGTCCCAGAAAATAATACACTGGTTCTGTAGAGCCCCTTTTGTTTTCCTGCAGATATTTCTTTCACTTGGGAGGATCTCATTTAGCACTTCGTAATGGAATTTATTCTCCCTAGCCATTCCACAAAGTGCCCTCGTATCAATTATTACTTTCTGTTAAGAAATAAGCAGTCTTTTTAAGAAATTTAGTGTAATAGGTAAAGTGTAGGTAAAAAGATGGAGAGTCACTACATCGGGTTCATGTTGCGCTTGCCCAGTGATGAGGTGAGCTGAAACTGTTCACCTCATCACTGGGCAAGCGCAACATGGATCCGATGTAGTTACGTTCAAATGGTGAAGGGATTGTCTAATTTATCCGGTTGTCAGAAACTCTGGCTTTCATATTTTATCTTCTTATGGAAATTATATTGTTTACTGCAATAGCTACGTAAGCAATCTATGTCGAGAGTAAGGTTTTGTTGAAGAAATTTTAAATACAAATACATCGAGCGTTATAGTTGTGACGTAGCCATCTGAAATGATCAGATGAGAACTGAGCTAACGTTTTGCATGAATTTCAACACTGGGTGAGATTATTTATTAATCACATGAATTTTTTTTTCCTCATTAAATTTTGTTGTGTTGGTACAGATGTTCAATACTATACAGAAAATAAAACCTAACATATGTTTGATAACATTTTCGCTGTAAGAATTTGAATTTAAATAGTGCAATTAAATAGCAGCATTGTTAGTGGAAAAATCTTTTTGAAGCATTTCAATCTTTTAACTTGCACAGTAAACAATTGAGGCCAAATTTATTGTTCGCAGAAACCAGTCAAATATAATAGATTCAGATGTTATTCAGTTTTTCAAAAAGTAATTCGCAAGTGCAAGTTGGATGGTACTTTGGATTGGTCGCTGCAACACTTTAGTGAAAGGCGTGAGGTCTAGTATCAAATCTTGGTAGACTTTAGGCCATTTTTTCCTCTTCTTGGAGAAGGAAAACAAGGCCATGCTGGTTAATTAACCGACCCACCTTACAAACTAGAAATCGCCTTTCCTTTTTCTGTCGGACAATTCCTTTATAAGAATGAATGTATGTTCGTATGTATATATCTATGCATCTACCTATTAATCAGACAATAATGGATTTAAACTAGGAGGCTGGGGTATTTTGTCATTAATAAAAATAATTATTAAAAAACAACACTAGGATGAATTGAAGGTCAACGAGGAAGAGTTGAAAAATTATCATGGACAGATAATAGAGTAAAATCGAGTAATTTATACATGGAAAAACACATGTTAAAAAGACAGAAAATAGAAGACAATGGACTGCCCTGCCAACTCACCCTCTAAGAACTGAGGAAGGAAGGCATAATATCGGAGTATTTTAGGCTTCGGTGCAACTCGGTGGCTTACATAAGTAGCCGAGACCTGGTTTCTTAAGTAAATAAATGTTATCTAGTAACAATAATGATATTATCAGCATAAAAAAGGAGAACAGTGGTAGCATTAAGGGAAAATATTATCGTAGTGCTGTTACACATTCTTCAGTAGGGTAGATAATTTGATGAATAAAAAAAGTTTTTGACTTGAAATGAAGACGAAGCAAGACAAATAATAGCGGAATAATATCATATAGCTTTATAGCTTTTATTTTCTGCTGCTGCAAACAGCTTTGAAAAAACTAAAAAAACTAAATTTGAAAAAGAACATTTTTATTATTGAAAAGTTTGAGTAGTTAGACGTTAGTCTCGAAAGAAATGGTAAACGCTTAACAGCATTTAAAAGGGTCAACCTCTAGGAATATAATGCAGTGAGATACGTAATCTTTACATCTTCATCGAGCAACAACACGATCTAAAATCAGAATTATGCAATACACTTAAAACCAATTTTACTACTACACTTTAATATCTGGAATGTTGAAAACTCAGTACTTTTTAGATGAACTCCAAGTTTCATTGTTCCTTGATAACACATCTGAGGAAAGCGGGATATAATTTGTATGGATATTCCAGAACCCTATTCCAGATCCATCCAATCTTTCCATGATCTTCACCAGTTTTGTTTCAGTTTTCCTCGGCTTGTATCATGTTCTATGGGCTCTGCAGTATTACTGTTGGGATTCTGAAGAGCAGCAATTGGGAGAATTATGCATACATGAGGAACTCTACTCACCAATGAGGTAAAGAAATAATAATGGTTTTCATTAGAAGATGTTTAGATACTTTAAAGCATTGTTTATGTTGTTGATGCGCAAACTACCATCTTAATAAATATATTTAGTTTTTGTCGACTGTTTCACAGCCACTGTTAGGAATTAAATTTCAAATAATTATTCTTAGAGTTTAATCCTATGATTTGTTTGATATCTTTCTCTTTGTCCTGGCAGTTTGTTTACGTAACTTGTAAATTTTGTTAAACAGAGATTAAAACAGAACTTGATTGTTAATCATCAAATAGGAAATACACGTTATCTGGCCATCAGAAAAAAAATTTACATTAATAATGTTAAAATCCAATCATTACCTACATTTTTTCTTTCATTAACAAATTTCTATTAATTGTTTAAATATTCTCAGTGATTCGTTATTTCTACCATTAACAGCATTTGTTGTTTTAAGTACAATAGATTTTCTAATCTCGAATAATCAAGAGCTTTTATAAAAATAACGACTCGATGTTTTTATTTGTTCAACTCCTTCTGTAAAAACTTCCATTTGACCTCACTCTTTTATAATAGAAAAATGAAAAATATATGTATGACAAACTTGGTTCCCACTATTATCTGGGGCTTTCTTGTCAAAATGATCTACCACCTTAATCTATCGGGCTACACCTGTAACCACATCTTTCACTTGGATACGCCGTTCAATCAAAGTTTGTATCGTTGATTATCTCCTCTTCAAGAAGCATGTAGACAGAACCTTCCACAAGAAACAACCACTTCCCCTTGGAGGCAAGGTCAACTGATCAGGACAAACAGAATGTAACGTCAATACCTGTGGTAGTAGAGCATGACTATGATAGCCATAGACAATGTTTCGAACGCATTTTAATG
This sequence comes from Morbakka virulenta, assembly GCA_003991215.1. Lineage (NCBI taxonomy): Eukaryota > Metazoa > Cnidaria > Cubozoa > Carybdeida > Carukiidae > Morbakka > Morbakka virulenta. Next base: position 2,401,405 of record RDPX01000014.1, on the reverse strand, counting down.
TACATATCTTGCACACATAGAAAAAGGAAAATTCAACACTTTGTCATCGGGAACCTTTATGCCATCAGCCTTCAATACTTTTTCTTTGTTTGTCACTAGCATTTCGTATTTTTTCAGTCCGAATTTCGTCCCTATGTCTATGCTAACAATTCTTACCGTCTGTATAAAAGCATCAAGCCAACTTTCACTTTGCGCAACACATTTAATTTCATCAATAAACATCAGGCAATTGATCTGCTCTTTATTAAAACTAAACTGGTAACCTCTTTTGCCCTTGAGAAGTAGAAAATTTAAGTGAATCATGGCAATCACGAACAAAAAGGGCGACAAACTGTCAGCTTGAAAGATGCTCCTCCCAAATTTCACTTGGCCTACTAATTCGTTACAACAGGTGAGTTCTGTAGCTCAATTCTGCATACTTGCATGTAATATCTTAGAGGCAATACCAAACATGTGCATGCATTCATTTAACCATGAATGGGGTACCAAATCATACGCATTATAATGACCACGCCCTTGCAAGGTTTTTTCTACGTAACTTTGTCCCTTGCATCATCCTTTCATCAATAAACAACAAATGTTTGGCCGTTTTCCTGCAACCCTTCTGTCCTTCAGGAAACAATTTGTTGTCTTAACAAAAAAAATCCATTCTCTGCTATGATACTAGCTACCAGTTTCCAGGATAAAGGAAGGCATGTTATGGGACTGTATTTGGTTGGTAAATTGCCTTTGGTGATAATTTAAATTTTTACTGCAGTTCTTCCATTGTTACATTCACAATGGTACATTTCCCCGTCTTCGGCAGTCATTTCACTGAGAAGCAATTCTTTCAGGAAGGTTGGAGGAATTATTTAACCAATAATTTTCTATTACTGTTATAAGTACTATTATTATTATATTTATGGCTTTATTTTGTATTTTGATGTGATTTTACTGATATACCGGAATCAACCCCTGATTGTTGTATCAGCATAATACCGAGATTTAGTTCATGGAGAGTGTTCTTCAAATAATGGGTGCACTTCCGAGGAGAACAGTTTTTCCGAGTACCTGTATTTTTGGTAATCGTGAGACTTCTTTTATCCTTTTATCCAAACCCAACTTCATGAAGCCAATGCACCTACAACGACTGGTACTGTTGTCGTTTTCATCTCCTACATTCTTCGTTTAAAGGTCTTTGTGCTTGATCATTATTATCATCATTATTATAATTTGTATTAGAAGTAGTAGTAGTAGTGGTCGTAGTAGCATAGTAGTATAGTAGTAGTAGTATTAGTATAGTACTAGTAGTAGTATAGTAGTAGTAGTATAGTATTAGTAGTACTAGTAGTATAGTAATAGTAGTAGTAGTATAGTAGTAATAGTGGTACTAGTAGTAGTGGAAGTAGTAGTATAGTAGCATAGTAGTAGTAGTAGTAGTGGTAGTAGTAGTAGTGGTAGTAGTAGTGGTAGTAGTAGTAGTAGTAGTATAGTAGTACAGTAGTAGTGGTAGTAGTAGTAGTAGTATAGTAGTAGTAGTAGTAGTATAGTAGTAGTAGTAGTAGTATAGAGTAGTAGTAGTAGTAGTAGTAGTATAGTAGTATAGTAGTAGTAGTGGTAGTAGTATTAGTAGTAGTGGTAGTAGTAGTAGTAGTATAGTAATATAGTAGTAGTAGTAGTAGTAGTGGTTTAGTAGTAGTAGTACTAGTATAGTAGTAGTAGTAGTAGTAGTA